>VYXH01003969.1:209701-265921 GCA_013397275.1 Burhinus bistriatus | reverse complement strand
AAAAAAAAAAAAAAAGACTTTCCTGAATTGGATAGGACTTATTACAGAGTATAGTGAAAAACAAACATGAGATTTTTCTTGTAGTGTTGCTGAACCTTCCAACTATACAGAATCTTAGAACTATATTGAACCTTTGGCAGGTAAATGAGCTGAGAAAGGACCTTATGAAGGAGGGAAACATGCTTGTGTCTGTACTTCCCTCCCAGCTGGGCTGTAGCCTATTAGCAACAGCTAGTCTCCCCCAGAATAGTCATGAAATGTTGTACTTAATCTCTGCTCTCTTGAAGGGCCCTTAATATTATTCCCATGATGATGGCCTTCTGTAAGGGGTGCAACGTTTCTTCCACACTGCAGTGCAGGCAGCAGCTTGAGGAAGGTACGCTGCCAGCTGTGTCCTCCAGCTCTGTCTACGGAGGATCAAGGAGCACTTCCTGAAGAAAGGTAGTGGTGAACTGCAGCACCTTGGTGCCAGGAATCAGGATGTCTTTTTAAAAAATGCTCCACCCAGGAAGAGGTTCAGTTTCATTCTTTCTCCTGAGGCAATCTGACAGGAACCTAGTGCCCTCAGTGCTGTAACCCCCAAGGACCTGTCCTCCTGCCCACTACTCCAGAGCTGTGGAGAATACTCTGTTCCAAAACCTACCCTTGGAAATCCTATGGCTTTACTGATCCACAATGTAGAAAAATGAAGGGAAACCTGCAGGGAAGGGAAGGGTCCTGGAAAACAATGTACCTGACTATGTTTAGTCTATAATTTCTAAATTTTCTAGGAAGAAGTAACACTCCCATACAGGCTTTTCACTCCAGTCCTCAATCCCACTAGAAAGATCATCACAGATGAAGCTTCCTGTTCCCATTTTTCTCACTTTTAAAAAAAAGGCCCTGTGCAGACTGCACCAGTGTCTATTACTGTATTTAGTACTTCAGCTTTTCCAGAGAGGCTTGGGTATAGTTTCCCAGTTCAGCACGCAGTGGTTTAATTATTAAATATAAATAAGTGAAGTACAGAATCTAAATTTTAAAGATGATAAGGAAGCCAGAGCAATGGCAGGTTTTCAGGAGTATTTCTTGGGGCAGCTAATGTTTGTTTTGGGGGATTTTCATACAGCAAATATACTCATAATGTCTTGCATTGTTTCAGGCATTGTAAATGCAGGCAAATAAAAATGGGTTCACATTCAAATCTATGGATTCACATCATTCAGCTTTGCAATGTAAATTGCAAATAGTATGTTATTTGTTACCAGGCACAGGACTGATTAACTTTGTTGACTTGGCAAGAATCCAAGTTTATAAAATAGGGTTAATGTCTACTTTAAGCAGACTTCAGAAAGCCTTACTGGAGAACATTTAAGAAACAAATCCAAAAATAGCTGAAAAGCACTGCATTAGGGTAAATGATCTAAGTGTGTTAAAAATCTGATAACAAATTTTTAGCATGATCTATTAAAATATTTTTTAAAAGTATATTGCTATTATTAAAAACACAAAAGAACTGCAATATACCTTACAAAAAAGAAATAAATTTCTTTTAATCTGGATATGTAACATGGAAGTGCCCAAACGTTTTTCAGAAGATGCCTACTTCTGAATACAGTTTGTCTTGAAGCAATCATTTGGAATATTGATAAAAAGCAAACCTTGATAAAGAGCTGACTCCTAAAATAAAGGGAAAACAATATGCAAGATAGTAACAGAAGTAATAGAGTAGTGGATAACAGAAGTCTGCAGAGTACAGCGTGGAAGATGGTATAAGTGAGATAGACTTTAATGTACCTACCATAATGCTGTATTTTAATTAAGATAATTAGATTATTTAAAGTGTAAATTAGTGTTGATAAAGTAGGCAGATACAGAACAAGTACCTTGTAAAAAATTTCTGAGAATTTACCAAAAACCTGACGCATCAAGGTCTAAGATACTACTTACACCAACTAAAATAAACAATTAGTATTACTTGGCATATAATAACCTTCATATTTGTACTAAATGTTACTCTTGTCTCCAGTGTACTCCCTTGTACTTTGTGAACGTCACCAAGGACACCAGATTATTCTCACAAGGAAAGTCTGTACCTGTAAGTAACTGATTACCAGCATAACAATCTCATAATTTCTAGGCCATTTATCTAGGCAATCAAACCAGATCAGCAAACAATATGCTTCTCCAAATAGAGTTATTTTATTTTTCACTAAAAAAAAAATCCACTCAATTATTACAGGTACCTTCGTTAGATCGTTTTTTGTTGGTTTATAGGGTTTTTTCCCAGCAAAATTAACAATAATAAATGGCAACTTGAAAACAATTTATGAACTCTTATTTACATAAATTAATTCAGGTCTTTTCTTTAGTGACTCAGCCTTCTTAGCAGAAGAAAAATAGGTCAGGAATACAGTAGTCCTGCATTTGAAACCTGTTGCTAACATTACTTCTTTATATCAGGAAAAGAAATATTTGCTGTAAAAAAAACCAAACAAAAAAAGACCCAGACCACCAGAAACACGTACATTATTGGTATATTATATTCTAAATAATAACCTCCTCTACACTCCCCCACCCACCCATCCCTTTCCCCCAAAAACCCAAAACACCCCAACCACAACCAAACAAAAAACCCCTAATTAAAAATTCTGGCTGCTTAAAGAACACAACATCTTTCCCTGTAAGACAACTATGTAAGAATAAAAGCCTTAGGGCAGATTTTGATCTTACTAACACCAGGATAAATGATGTGTCACTTTTTTGACTTCAACAGATTTTCAGTTAACTGAGATCAGAATAAGAGGTAAACCACTTCTGATCTGGGCTGGGATTACCAGCCAGATGCTGCAGTTCTCCATGCAGACAATGTTTGAGCACTGGCACAGGTTGCCCACAGAGGTGGGGAGGCTCCATCCTTGGAGATATGCAAAGCCATCTGGACATCATCCTAGGCAACCTGGATGGCCTGCTTGTGCAGGGGGGTCGGACCCAATGACCTCCAGAGGTCCCTTCCAAACTCAACTATTCTGTGATTCTGTAATGACTGCTTATGGATTTTCTGCTCAGTCAGTGCTATCCTGTCATTACAGACAGACCTGAAGAGGTTCTACTTATTAGCCCAAATAACTATGGAAGTGCTACAAAGGGAAAGCCTCATATTGGTTTCCCATCACTGGGAAAGTAGAGACCTCTACCCCTACAATCCGCATCAAATCTTTCTTGAGTTCACTATTCTAGCTGGTCATGTTGACCCACCAGTCAAAATAAGTGCTTTTCACTTCCAAAGGCAAAAAAACCCACAGGCAAATATTCTGTTTCTGTGTCCTTCTGCTGTGGGGCTGCCACCTGTAAATGCAAGGTGCTTAGCCTGGTTCCCTAAGGAAGTGAGGCTGGTGCCATCTGCCTGCCATCCCCTCATCACCCAGCAAATAGCTTTTAAATCCATTTCTAATTTTACCAATGTTAAATAGAAATAGTTAGATGTCAACAATAATGTTTGAACACTGGCAGCTGGGCAGACAGACCAAACAGGTAGGGCTAAAGTAAGAGCTCAGAATTTGCCATCCCTTTGGCCTGCTTGCTGGTCCATCAGATCCATTTACTAACTGGTGCACAGCTGTCCCCAAACAGCCCCAGTACCAGGCACTTTTCACCCATGTATCTGAGCATACTGGGAGTCACGTCCAAGGCCTGAAAGAACTAATGGCACTGGAAGAGTAAATATGGAAAAAGGGGGACAGGGACGTCGTCTACATGGGGGTAGACAGAGTGGGAATGCATGACACACATCCAGAGTGAATCAGGCTTTTTATACTCTATTGTTCTGAGGAACAACTTGTTTACTTCTTATCTCCCAGGCAGCCCAGATATGTACTGATCCATGCTTATTCCTCATATGGAGCCAGTATTTTCCAAATCCTGTGCCTTAAAATGAAGGATAGCTCCTAACGACAGTCCCTGTTAGCCAATACTACAGTGCAGACTGCTGTATTGAACCAGCTGAAGAAAACGGGAGATTTTGGGTATCATTCATTTCCTTAACTCTTGCTTCCTCTTGCTTACATCCTGCCGTTTAGCCCAGAAGCTCTTTGCTGCAGATGACCTACATTTAAGCATTATGATGAGTTGAGACATTTGGGGTGATGGGAAGAGGTCGAGCAAATCCAGTCCTCCTCTTTTAATGTGCAACTCAAATGTGGTCTTGGTCACTATTGTCCTTGTTAGCATGAGCGATCATGGGATCATTACACAGGATGAAATGTCCAGCTTATTTTGGGGGAGAATGGCAGGAAATAGGGATCTAAAACCTAGGATTTTAGGTGGTTATGGTATGTTCATAGGTGGATAAAGCAAGATAATGCTGATAAATGTAAATCTAAGTCCCAGAGAAAAAGACACATGCCAGAAAAGGTTTTTAAAATGCTATGTCTTTGATATTGAAAGAACCGAAAAGGAACAGTATCTAAATACTAAAGCTCCCAAGACATATCTCAGCCTGCCCTACCCCCCTTCCCTTGGTCCAATTCAAATAGCTGTGTAGAGGAGAAAAGAAGAAAAAAAGAAAGGAGAGAATTAATCAAAGAAACTCAGAAAAGTGAGAACATTCCCATCAGCTTCTGCTTTTATCCCTGGAGACACCTTCCCACCCGTCCACCAATCCAAGTGTTAAAAGAATTTGCTCTAAACTTTGTTATCACAATCAGCTTTTCCGCCATAACCTGTTTTTTTCGTGTTTGTTTTCTCAGCGTGAAGCCACAGCAAGGTTTATGCTTAGTTTACAATTGACCTACCCTCTTTGAACATGCCCAGACAAGAGGAAACTGGTTTCTCTGGAAACAGGAGCTACATGAAATCTTTTAGTACTTGTATCCATTTAAAGCTGTTCACACATACGCAACAATAAGGCACCAGACCTTCAGCACGTGATTCAAATTTACCAGGCAAGGTAATGAAGGAGAACACTGCCAGTGACACACCAGGCTAGTAAAATGAATTGGTATGATTCGAATATGAACAAAAGAAAAAACCCAGCATCTGAACTACTTAATCTATGGATAAAATCTTTTAGTGGTCATAATAATAAAGCAAGCTGCAGGAACAATCTTGGAGATATTTATACTGTGCATCATGGAGATGATGTGATCTTTTTGATGGTATAGAGGCAGCACAGCCACATATACTGAAAACCCCTTCACAGAGAACAACACATTAGTCCCTGCTGGGACTAATAAAACTACCTTAAAATATTCAAGCCAAGTTGAAGGCTTCCTAATTTCCCGTTAACTGTTTTCCACTTTTAAAGAGTGCAGTTGGAGACTGACAGTCTATCTTGGATACAGCAGACACTGGGGAAGGTGATACTGACACTTGCGGTCCACTTTGTGCTTTCAAGGCAAAACAGACACATCAGCAGTAAAACACATACCAGTTTCTCAGGCACTGCCATTCACAGGGTGGTATTAACATAAACCTCTGCTTAAGGTGCTTTAGGACTGTGAATAGCAGTGGCTGAGAAATCAGCACAGGAACATTGCTCTTGCTTCCCTTGCTGTTGGGATAATAACCTTTAACAAAGTTGTGGGCAGAAAGCAAAGATGGTAACATCTTAATTTATGTCTGCTAAATTTAAAAAAAAAAACCTGTCAGAGCTCAGTTTCCTCACTTCCTCAGCATTTTTCAGCAGATAGCAAGTTTCCTGACTTTGCTGACATTTCCCATAAAATTCCAACACATTGGAATGTGCTTAAATCTCATTGTTCCGGAATTGTTTATGGTCAAGAATTTTTACAGATCTTTATGGTGCCTTCACACTTAAATTAGAACAGCAGGACAGTGCATGGCAGGGAAAAAGAGGTAATGAAGCTATCCTTCCCCTCGCTTTTCCATGGAGAGATTCCAGGAGGGAAGGAAAGTTACAGATTTTGAACAGACAGGGCAGAAATAATTGTATTTCAACCAGTGAAGACAAAAACCAACTATCTAGTGGTGAGATATTTTAATTATGATGACAGAATTAGATTTTATGTTTTTAGAAGGAAGCAAACATTAGTTAGGAATTGGGATATGAGGATGGAAGGGGGTGACAGCTAAGGAGAAAAGAGGAAAACAATCAGAAGTTATGTCCATCATCCAATACAGAGAAACAGAGAAAAACCCATTATTGACAGACATACATAATACGCACAAACACATACACACGCACACACAAAATTTCATACAGATATTTATATGTAAAATGGTAAACAAGCATGGTTGCAAGGTCTCAGGTGAACACTGCTCAAGAAAGATCTTTCTCTAGTAGTAATGGCTCATTTTGTATTTTAAGGGGGAAAACTATTATAACAATACCACAAAAACTTCAAACAAACAAGACTGAGTGGAGAGACACTAAAATGAGAAAGTCTGGTAAGAGGAAACAATCACTCATCCCAACTTTTGCAGAATGCATTTGAGAAGAGAGAACCAAATCAGCTCAATTTAGCTTTGTTTGCCAGATTCTTTAAGCATATTAACGTCTCGTGATGAACCACGTTGAATTCTGCTGATAAGACCAAAAAGTGTGTATATTTGTCCTTAGTCGTTGTAAGAACATGCACCAGTCTAATACATATTCAAAAGGTTCTTGGGTTTTGGGGGTAAAAGTAAGGCAATTACCTTACTTAAGTAGAAGAGATTAGAAATAGGATAGCTGTTGGCAAGACTACTAGTTTAGAGTGATATTTTCTTGAGCCAGGGCCAGATTATAGACTGTTTTAGCATTGCTAGGAGATTGCCAACACTGAGGGAGGTGTTGACAATCACAGCTGATCGAAGTCGCAGTTACTTTTCACCATTTTTTCACTAACCAAGGAAGGCATGTAATTACTGGCAGTTTCTCCACTGTTTCAGGGTGTATGTTTGCAAAGTGACCTCAATATAGTCAAAGCACAGGTGCAAATCTGAAATGATGCAGTGATTTGAGGACTCAAAAAGGCCAGCGTCAGCTGTCTTCCCCTATGTGGGCAAGAAATCAGGTGGACTTCCCAGGTATGTCCACCAAAAAAATGAACTGCTCTGCAAAGCTACCTGAGATCTGAAACAAGCTACTGTGGTAGAAGCTAGCAGAGAGCTCTGGCACTCTGTCTGTCTGTTCTTGGAGGCAGAGTTTATCTGTCCATGTGCACATCCTTTGTTACCAGGACAAGAGGCAGTGCATTAAATTCTGCAAAAAAATCTCTTTGCCTCATTTCCTCCACTGTAAACCAACAAAATTCTTGCTACTGCAAAAGAGCATTGTGAAACGCAGGAAAGATTTTGAGGTGTCCAAAATCAGTCATGGTACATGCTTGGGAGAGAGATAAACCACAGTCATTAAGAGCCTTTTCTTGATTTGGTGATAGAAATATAGCTCCAGGAGGCAAGTGGGATTTTTATACTGAAACGTGCCTATAGCCTGAGGCTTTATGTTGCCAGTGTAACTTCCTCTAGGGAGGCTCTCCTAGGCAGCCACAGGCAAAAGGATCCTGACAGCATTGTTTTACTGGATCTTCCCTGATGCAAAGACTCCAGAGTTTGTTCAAGAGAAAAAGGCCTTCCAGCAGACCAACTCCCACCAGAAGAGAAGGAAGCCTAGGAGGAATTGCTTAGGTCCTCAAATCCAGTTGCCTTCTGCTGGAGTTCACCATGCCAAATAACCGTGAACATCAACTGATCAAGCCTTCAGATGGAAGCTAGCAAGTTCTTGACTCTTGTATTGGAAGTTCATTTCAGATCCTCCTTCTTTGAATAATTACAAAATTCCTTCTAATCCTTCTAATCCTCTGACTAAATTTTATTCTTCCTAAGTGTCTGCAGCAACTCCTGCTCGGTCCTTAGATGAGCCAAGAATTCAAGGAGCATGATGCCTTCCAACAAAATTACCTGAAAAAAAATGTTGATGAGAGCAAAGCTAAAGTATTTCCTCTGCTTTAAGGACATAGTCATTATTTTGAGATAACCTACACCACAGGTGTTTACAGAATAATATTTTATACTATGCATCTATCTCCCTGGTTCATTCTCTGCCACCTATCTATAAGACCATTCTTCCCTAAGTCTTCTCCTTTACAGTCTGTTAATCTTAGACATGATTTTATTAATATTTTCCTGTCAATAAACTGGAAGGTTGTCCTGTCTTTGAACAACAGTTACTTAACATTAATAACAGGCATTCTTTTTTTGGGTTTTGTGGTTTTTGTTTTGTTTTGTTTTGTTTTTTTCAGATGGCACCATAGTTTGCGATCATGGTCAGGCAACTCTGAAGATTACGGCCTGCACGCCTATTACTAACTAACTCTCACTTTTTGGAGAATTGAGGAGCTAAATCCAGGAAGGCATTAACCTGAGACAAAAACAAAGCGGTGCAGGGAAAGAAAAGCTCAGAATTGCCTAGCCATTTTCATGGGAGAAGCATATGGCAAAGGTGATCAGGGTCTTAAATTACATTGGACTGCAATGGATAGAAGATCGTTCTCATTGTTTTAGACAAACAATGATAAGACAGCAAAGGGAACAGAAAAGATCTTGATTGAGTTACATTTACAAAGAAATGCAGTCTTTAAATTTTCAACCTCTGGGTGACTTTATCTATATCAAATCAAATAAAAAAAAAATCTTCAAAAACTAATGAAGAAGAAGAAATAATTGGTTTTTAATAACACATTCAGTAGTTAAATAGGATGTGATGGCAGTACCTGTTGTGTAAAAGTCTACATCACAGCACACAGACATTCTATTAATCCAAGTTGTTTTGAACTTAATAAAAATCACTGTTAAAATCATAAAGCTCTGAAGAAAGCAGAATATCAAATTTGCTTTATTGATTATTGTTTTATTTTCTGAACTCAAAATATTCAGGCATGTCCAAAGAGATATGGAACCAGATTATCTAATTTCCTTAAAGCAGCATCCTTGGAGATAGAGAAAAAAACAAGCTTTTTTAGTTGCTTTCTATAGTAAACTGAACAATCTCTAATTGATCTGGTACATATTATATCCTTCTCAGAGTATATTCGTCTATGCTACATGATAAATTTGCAGAATACACAAAGTCTTTGAAATTCTATACTGGAATGGAAATAATTAAAAAAATGTGTCCTTAAAATGTGATCAGGAGTTAAAAATGGAATAATTTAAAAACGAATCAAAGATTCTGTATCTTTGTATCACATTGCTTCTCATCAAAATTAAGACTGAATTAGTTCTGCAGTACAAACCATGCTTGATGTTTTCAGTCCTATTTGTTCTCAGCTTACTGATTTTGAGAGATTTTAATAAACCACAAGAGAAATGTCTTTAACAGGCACCCCAAGAACTCCACATGCAAAACAAAAGGACTAAAAAATAAGATCTTTTTAAAAACTGAAAACTAGGGTGAGATCTGCCATATCCTAGTTTTCATGATAGAATTTTGATGAGAAGTTTGTACTTGTTCTGAGAAATGCAGCTGTGCTTTGGAACACAAGTTTTCCACTGATGCCTGGAGCGACCACGACAGAGAAGAGACGAGTGCTGTGGCTAACTTAGCAATAAGACTGAATGCTTTAATGGCCACAGATAATATTTATGGCTCAATGCATTTAGATGTGCCACAGAGCTCATGTTGGAAGGTGAGAAGTGATTGGTGGAGGAAACCATTATTCCTGTACTCATATTCCAATCCTGTCAAAACATAGGGAGTACTGACAATACATCTTATCATTTGGCATCTCCCAGGCTTGCCGTGCAGCTGTATGGCCCCTTTCCTGTTATGAGGTGCCACCAGCCTGCTGATGAGCTGTGCAGGTATGTGAGGCCGTGGAGGCAGACAAGGCTAGAGGACAGCACTGCTGGTGGAGGCTGCCCTGCAGCATGACCTGCTCTCCAAAAGAAGCCCCACAGAAAAGCATGCCGTCACAGAGGACAGCATGTCCTGCATTTTCTCCTTCATCATGCAACACAATTTATACTGGTTTCTCAAGCAGTCAGGCCAAGCAAATGCTAAGGAATGGCTAAACGTCAAAAGCTCTCACATATTCATTGCATTTTCCTATGCCTGATCCTGACACAAATGCCCAATTCTGCAGCCCTTGCATAGCCTCAATACTTTAATGGTGTATGCAGAGTCAAGCTCATGGATGGGTCCTTGTGGGATTGCAGATTTTTGCGCTGTTGATATTTCATCGGAAACATGGGAGATGCTAATTGCCAGCTTTGCAGTTTTCCCCTAGTGGCCATACTGAAAATACATTGCATATTGAAACTCGCAATGTAGCTACGGCAAAAAATCTTACAGCAAACAATCCGGGCAAGGAATCAAAATTCCAGTCCTGTGCAGCAAACATTTTCCAACAGCTCTATAAATTTTAGTCTATGCAACAGAAAAATCTTGTATTTATAAAATTCCTTCAAAACAGTAAAACATACTCTTCCTTCTTTCCTTCTTCCCCTTATTTGCCAGTATATATCAGAACTCCCTGGAAAGGTTAAAAGCAAACAATGTGACTTAATCAAGAGAAATGCTATAAAACAGCCATTCAGAGATAGAAATGTAAGCAGAAATTCATCATATAAAAAAAATTGCTTGAATAACCATTCACAATAATAAAACCAGACATTTAAGATTCAGAATCAATTAAATTATATTGTAAATATGGTATTATAGAGAACAGATTCAAATTCTTTCAGTTATTAATAGTTGCCTTTTTTATTTATCCGCCTTGGCTGGCTTTTGCTCAGAAGCCTGTGTTAGCACCTTGTTGGCAATCCCAGCAGAAGATCCATGAACCCTCCAGTCGAGGTCTGAGCATGTCACCAGGAGTCATTCACTTCGCCTTTAAAGTGTGGGGCACGTTCAGCAAAACCACACAAAGCTCAGAGGGTATCTGGAGGCCAGAAAGCTAAATACACACACTGCCAGGCTGATTTCCAGCAGAGAACAGGGCTGGTACCGTTTTTGTAATTCTCTTCCTAACCTCGGAGCGTTGATGCTGCTTCACAGCGCTACCTCCCTGAAGTGAATGAGCACCATTCCTGGTAATTATGCAGCCCTTCAATCCACTTACCCTTAACTTTCCTTTCCACTGTGCTATATTTGACACAAAATGTTTAATCAAGTTCATTTATCATGACTGGAACAGCCTGACTCATTCCCCATTTATAATTAGAAAGGATTTCATCTAATAAATGCTGAGTGCTCTCAGCTACCAAAGTCAGTGAATGAAGAGATTGCTCAGCACCATGCAAGGCCGAGGGTACATAAACCTATTTTACATGGAATTAGAAGAATACCAGATTTCTACAGAAAGTTTTCAAAGTTTAAGGCAGTTAAATGTTACTTAGGTCCCATGTATGAGACCCAGCCTGGAAGTATGGAGGCAGCAGGAAACCATTTCCCTTTCTGCCTTGGTCACCCCATACATAAAATGGTGGCAGTGAGGGTTTTCTTCCTTTGTTAAGTACTTCTGGGGAAGCCGAATGTCTCATTTTCTATCTGTAGAATATTAAATAACAAGTTATTTCCTAAGTAGCTAATATCTTGAACTCATAAGAGAAAATAGTACATTTAATGAAAACTTAACCTACAAAGAACAAGTTTAGAAAACAACACGCATGGTCCAAAGTTCAAAATAAAACAGTAAGAGATTTAAATATTTGAAGATATCAGAGTGGAGAGATAGAAAGCTGCCCTTCTTTATGTCTGCAGTCTAAAACCATCCTACAGTTTTTGTATTTTCTTTTGCAATTGTGATGCTGTGTTTGCCCTATATGATAACCCTGAACAGTGCAGATTACTTTAACCCAGCTGAGAAAAGGCAGATCATTAACAATTGTCAATTAATTTAAATACTGCATGGTCAGCCCTGAAAAAATTATGCCATGATTCCCTATAACAGAGAGTCCTCATCAGTTCCTATTGTAAAATGGGAGAAAGGGAACTAGAGGGAAAAAGAAAAGCATAAAAGAATAACACAAGGAATGATGGGTGAATAATAATGAACGAAATGTCACCACTGCTGTATTCTCTCTGTCTGAAGGCCTTTAGTGGGGAGGGAAAGAACTTGAATTGCATGTGTTAAATTTTGAAGTTGTGTAAATTGGAATTTGGCAGCTGATGATGGCTAAATTAGCTGAACATGTTCTATGCTGGTAGACTTTTAACATAGATGGGGCCATAGCTTTAGCAATAAATCTTATAAAATAGGAAACACTCTGTAAGAATTCATATAATGAAAACACAAGTTTATATAATATGAATACCTGTGAAGACAAGAAAATGAAGCATATATGCTGGGAGGGAGAATTCTTCCTGCTAAGGTTTTTATTTCTTGGATACTTTTAAGGCATTTAGGCACTTCCTGGAAGATGACTGCTTTACTAAATACACATTAATTACCTATATTTGGTATTTGATCTAACTTAATGCATCAGTTAAATGCTTAAAGCTAGGTAGGGTTAATATAGGCCATAGTATTTCATTTGTAGACTCCAAAGCAGTCTAAGTTAAAAAAATAAATATTTTATTATGAAGAGACCAGTGATTTTAAGGCATTCTTTGTTAAGTCTACTATTCAAAATTTTTTTAAAAATATAAAATAAATACAGTTTTATGTAGTCATTTCCACTGACTGATATTCTGACAAGTCAATTATACCCTGCTCTTAAGTTGTTACAGTTATGTCCCCTTCTCTAACTGACTCTCTGACCATAATAACTTCTTCCCCACCTATGGCTTCTTACAAATTCCTGATCTTCACTTCAAAAGATGAGTGTTTCATTATTGCCTCCACCCAGGACAATTATTCATCCATTTCTGTCTTCATTTCTCCCACTTTATCTTCCCTTTGCTTTTTTCCAACTATTATGCATTGAACACGTTTCCTGCCCTCCCTCACTGCTGGCCCCTTGCTTCACCGAAGTCAAATAAATCTCTCTTTCCTAATTTTCAGTACAAATCTTTCATGTCTATCGTATTGATTTCAGGAGGTAAAGAACAGAATTAAACCCCAGCAGCTAGACAGGTTAAGGTGTCTGCCAACCATTGTGCTACTTCCCAGCTCAGTGCTGCCCTGTGTTTGAGCCGGGATTTCCATAAATGACACCACCCTGAAGGGCCAGCTTCATCCAACTCATCCCATCCTAAGGAATGCAATGCTGTTCACATGTTCTGCAGTGCTACCCAGCCCCACCCTCACATCCCGGGAGGGTCAGTAAAATCAGGCATCACTAAGGCTTCTTTCTGCAATCCCAAATCTTTCACCCAGAGTAAAACACAATGAAATCTTGCCTCTATACACTGCATACATTTGCTGTGAAGCAAATTATTCAAAAAAAGTATAGAATGGTTATCTGAATTTTTCATGTTAGTAGAGTAAAAAAACCCATGCGATTCATAATTAATATAACAAATATGAATTATATACTGTAGGTCATTCCAGTTGACAAAGAAGATTTTAAATAATTTAAGACAACAAATCTATGTATAGCCATTAGAACACATCAATTAGTCCTTCGTTTGAATGCATTGCTCAGCCTTATAAAGCTGTATAAAACATTTGTAAAGAAATGGAAATATAAAACCTTGCAGATTTTCCCTTGCAATGAGCACCAAACAAGCAGGGACTTGAATTATAAGTGAGGGTGATGACATATGCTAATGGATTTGTCATCAGAAGATAATGCAATGCCATTAACTCATCTCATTTCAGATTCTAACAACTGCATGTCATGGTCGGTAACAGAAGCTGCCTCAAGATCCCAGAAAAAGAATCCAGAAGGAGAACAAGAATTTGCAAGACTATGGCTCATGGGTTTATCTCACCTGTGCTCAGCAATGTCAGTTTTAACTTTGTTGGATTTCATGGTTAATGAGTATCATATTCAAGAATGAGTAACTTGACTCACTAAGTCCTCTTAACTCTATTGAGAATGAATAAGATTAGTTGCACCCCATTATTTTTGCATAATAAATATGCAAGAGGAGGAAAGAAGGCTAATTCCTAAGTGTAGAAACTCAAAATTTCCAGAATTACAAAAAAATTTGAGATAAAAAATTGCTTTTCACACAGCCTAGACAAGCTTTCCTTCAGGTTGCATGTAAAACCTGGTTCTAACAAACATTTAATTGAATTCATATATATTCTCACTAAAATCAATAGTATTAAGCACAGGTAAAGAGCTGCTCTTCACACAATAAAATTAAAGATAATTTCTTCTTCAGTATTTGCCTTAATAGCATTATTGTTCATTTAATGTAAATATTAGAACAGTCTAGACCATAAATACATGCATAATATTGATTAAAACTTAAGCTACTATGAATGTATTCCAAAGGAATCTGTAACAATTTACAGCAGCTAAAGATCTTCCTCACTGATACCTCTACTATATGTTTATCTCTCTCTCTTAAATATGTAATTATGTACTTATCCAATGGACTGGAATGACTTGCAACAATTCTAGTCTATTGGATAAAAAGGAGTTCAATTTAATATAAGATAAATAGAGCTTCTATAAATTTCTTCACTTACTGTGTAAATGTGTTTACATCAGCTATCAGAAAATAAAAGTTGGTGGCATTACAAGAAGTGAAAAAACCCAGGTATTAGTGTTTTTGTCCGGGCTTTCAAATAGAAAACTCCCATGTGTATGGTTCTGCTGACTCCCAGATGAGGTTCAGTGATAAAGTAAATCCAGCTTCAGGGTTCCTAGTACCAGATCAAAAATGCCATAACCATAAGACACAAAGCGCTGATCCTGTATTAATACACATTGTCATTTCAAATGTGTCAAAATGGTTTTGATGGGTTAAATTCTAATGGAAGGCTTTTTTCCTCAGATGAGGCATTGGCTACCCAGGTATCTTTCTGCAAGTCTAACTTGTCTTAAACCAGCATAACCTCGGTAGTACTTGATCTTGCCAGATCAACAAAAATGCAGTCGTGTACCTGCTCTGGATCAAACATCACCTGCTGGATGACCTGGGAATGCACAAATCTGGCAGCAGGGAGCAAACAACCCTTCCTTGAAATCCCTCTTGTAGAAGCTTAAACTGTGCGCTTGAGCCATCCCACTCATCTCCACTGAGCTACTGACACGAAGTACCAAGCAGGATCAGGTCTCACTGTACATACAATGTCCGGCCTTAAAAGGATCCCATAAAGAAAAAGTATTTTCCAAGAATTATGTTAAGCTATCATTTGCAAAAATTGTTACCAATTCTATATGACTGGTAAAACATGGGAATTGCAAGCCTTATTGGTTTATAACAGATTTGGCCATATTTAAACATAAACTCTCATTTTCAGATACATCAGCCTGTATGCGGGAATATTAAATTGGGCCCTGATTTCAGGTGTGTTTATCACCGCTTACACTCAGTTTTTCCAATGTCTCAAAATTTTGGTACCACTGGTTTCAAAATAACAAAATTAAGTTCGTTAGAATAAAGAAGTCTCAGAGTTCGCATTCCCATTTCAGATTTTACTCATTTGGTCCCAGTATATTAAGGAGAATATTGCCGAAAGTCAATATGAATAATCACATTCATTTTTAATTAATTAATACTTGGTTAAACATGATATCTGTAGGCACAAATATAGATCTGTATGTTTGCCACTAATTATTGAAATCAGTCATTAGTGAAAGCAGATGTGCAGAAACCTTTTCAGCATATTTTTCTACTGCAATTTTCCTACTTTTATTTGCAAATGTCTTTTTTAGATTCAGTATGAAGAAGAGCAACTTGATACCAATGTCCAGCTCCAATAATAGCATGACAAAGAGTTATCTCCTTCCTGACCATTTTTCACATTTAATGCTAATCTTCCAAGAAGTTTCTTGGGCTACAGAAACTATCTGCTCATCTTTGGAAGTTGTCTCTCAGTGCTGACATGCAGAATAATGTATTAAAACCCAGAACCACCTAAAGCCAGGGTATATCTAAAATCTGGGTAGGGATATAATTCTTCTTAACTGTGTACATCAACACAGGTGCAGAGACCTTTGGAGGAATTTAGATGGCTGGAATCTGTGTAACACAAGCTCCTCAGCTGCGCATGCCACCAAGACACAACAGTCTACTGCTTGGTGATCAGAGCCAGACCACATGTCAAATCTTGGTCTTGCCTAAAAAACCACTCAGTTGTTTCCAGATGAAGATTCAAGGTTTGTAATGGATTTAGAGGCAGGGCGGGCTACCTTGGCTTCCTCAGTATACTGATACACTCTGCTCCAGCAATATTAGGTATCTGCTCTTTTCATGTATGTCTTGGAGTACACCATGGGAGAAAGGAGGCTGGAAAAATGGTGTGCCCAATCCAAGGAGAAATGGAGGGGAAGATGCTCCTACAGGTCATGATTAGAGCTGCTGCAGAGAAAGCAGCTGCAGGCTAAAAGGAACGAAAAGAGTTAAACTTCCTTCTCAGTTCAACACAGGCAGCTAACACAAGAAAGAAAATACCAAGTCTTTCTTTATAGACACCTGGAAAAAGGAGACAGTGGAGTTTGGAGCACGCAGTGCCGATGTGGAAAAGGGTTTCTGCTGGAAAGTTGAAGGGCAATTGGTAAAAGGGCACAGAAAAACTTCATGTCACTGGTTGGTTTGAAGCATCGTGTCTTCTGCATAAACTTACATGAATCTTCATTTAATTCTAACCCATGCAACTGACACAAAGTGTCAGTGTCCTCCAAACCCTATCCGCCTACCGTTTAATCAGATGTTTTTAGATGGAAATAATATTGGTGGTAAGTGGAACCTCTTTCATACCCTTTGCCTGAGGCTTTTTAAAGTCACTTAATGTGTCATAACATGCTGTTTCAACTGAAGGAAAAGGAAAAAGCTGTGTTTTTTTTAATAGTTGAGGCTATATTACTTCTCCAATATACAAGTCAGAATATCTTAAATATAAAGTAATCCAGCCTATATTTTTTTCATAATACCACATGGAATTCTCTGTATAGTCATAGGATTTGGTTGCCTGTTCACATTTTAGTTGCTTTCTATAATAAAAGCCCAAGTTCCCTAAATAACCCACGAGGACCGATGAGTAGCTCCTTACGTAGCAGTGATAACGAGACATAAGTAGTATGTCTCCAAGTAGATCTTGTCTGGCAAACTTGGGCAGACAATAACCAACAAAACTCTGAGTCCTTTAATGCTGGCATTACTGACATGCTTATATAGGTTGTTAGAATATCTATATCTTACAGTTATGGAGGAAATGCTTCTAATGCCACAAAGGCTTGACAACTGCTGCAGTATTGTTTTCCAGTTCACCTTGAATTTGTATTTTAACCGAGCTATAAACACAATATGTAAGTTAAAAGCTCCTGGAAAACTGAAAAGTTGATCATCTTTTGAATGTCAGATCAACAACAGGTAACATTCTAGAAAAAACAGCTTGCTAAAAAAAGGGAATGTAGAATAGATAATATACCAAAATAATTATAAATAAGAATTGTGTGCAGCATAACAAAGATGATCTACTCCTCAGTGTCTTCAAGTCTGAGTGCCACAAATGTATGCAGTTCTAAAATTCTCAGTTTGTTAAAGTGAATACAGTATTTTATAAAAGAAGGACCTTGTTCATTTAAGTCATTTTTTCAACAAGGTCCTGGTTCTGCAGTTGCCCACAAATGGATGGGCTTCTGGACCTGTAAAGACTTCTTAAGTCTTTAAATAGGGATTCGATTAGGTGTAGGTGTCCTTCCAAATATCCATCGTTTGGAGGACTGCAGCCCAAATGGGAACAAAACAGGATCAGTGAAAATAGTGTGAATCTCACAATGTTGTAACGTTAGTCTATCAAAACTCACATTGCTGTTACACAAAAATACACTTTAAAACCCAAGACAATATTTTATCACACAGCTCCTTCAATCACAGGCTGATTGAGACTGCTACAGATGATTTTATGCTATAGGCACCCAGGCACTAACAGACTGGTAGAACTCATATTAAATAAGCAGTAGATACATTGCAGAGAAATAAGCACTGAAATCAATTGCGATTGATTAGACCTTAAGATTACATAGAGATTGTTCACTCACCTCACATAAGATACTGAACATCTGTGTGGCACCATTAAATGTGTGATTGCATATTATAAGTGTATAACCACTTTTCATCATTAGCTTCTGCTGGTCTACTTGTGAAATGTTGACCTAAATGACAAATTTTTTCTCAGTTTGTCTACATAACAGTTATCAGGTTCCTTCGTTAAGTAGCATTTTCATTTAAATAAGGCTGTGTTGTAACAAATAGATTTCCCTAGATTTCCCTTTAAGAACAAAAGTTATTGAAAAATAAACTGGAAATTATGAGAATGGGTCAACACATCTGTGGGTATGCTTGCTGCTTCATATTATATTGTATTAATTACACACTTTCTTCAAGGACCTTAATTATTCTAAATAAAACATAGGACACCATAGGGATATAATAAGCAAAAATTGCATTAAATATATCAAACAATTCAGAGTTGATAATGACTGCACCGTAGAAGACCCTAATGGGTCACACTTGATTATGAATGAGTTCAATAATGAAAGCAGACAATTTAAATAATTACGTAGAAAATGAAAGAAAACCTAGTTTTAAAACACATATCAGGTACAGCGGAGCAAAACAGAAACACTTCACTGAAGAAAAAGTTGAATGAAGTCAAAGAATTTTTAATGCAGCTTTTCCTTTTGCAGCTGAATTGAATGTCTCAACAAATCTTTCAAAAATCCACTCAAATGTTTTTGTTACGAAAAGAAATGATACATCATGAATCTGTTAAACATGTCCTTCAGAAAGAGAAGGAAAAAAAGTTTTATTTATGACAGCTATGGTGAACATTTTTCTTGAGACACTGTACCATTAGGAAGCTGTTAGTGTTTCCGTGCTTTGAAAACCATTCTATTTAGAGACAACAATGTCTCTGAGTCATTTTCTTTGTGCATCTGTGCTTCTTGCCTCACCTAGTACATTATTGAGGACATTTTTATCTCTAGGAATATTGAGTGGAAATAGGTTTAATTCTGGAGGAGTCTCCTTCCCTCCTGTAGCTTGCCAGCAGTTCATTTGCCATCTGATAATACTCTCTTTCTGGAGGTAATATTAAATCCTGTTCTACATAATGTGATGGTCTAAACATCACCATGAAATTAGGTGACGAGGAAGATTTATTCTCAGAAAGATTATCATTAGACAGAAAAAGAGGTATTGAGAAAGGAAAATAATACTGGTGTTTTTTTTCCCACTGCCCAAAAGATAAGGAACATATTTTGTGTGTGTTTACAGAGTTTTGGCCATACAGCTGGGGACCCAGCCCACAAAGAGACATATTAGCTATTATGATCAGGCATGTAACACATGCAGATACACTCAATATCTCTCTGTTCACCTTTTTTCCTCAAAGTACTATCTATTTTTCTGCTAATGGCCTCCTGTGACTCTCAGGCCCGTGGACCAGAAAGTACAACTTCGTTGACATAAGTTCTTTCAATCCAACACAGTCAACCCTGCTCTATGGTCTTTTGTGGCAGACGTGGCCTTAAGCACGAGGAACAGCATTTCCACCTTTAAAAGACTGCAATCTCATGGAATACCATTCCCTTTTCACCCTGTCCTGTTAACAGTGGATGAATCAAAAAGAAAGGGTTGTAACAAGCTATCAAGTTGGAAACTATTTTTTAACAAGGCACTTTCCAAGTTTTCCACATGGTGTCAGTGGCTCCTCTCACTTTTTTCAAAACAAGATGTTAGATTAATACATTTGCAAACCCATCTGCATCAAGTCACATTTCAGTTGTACATTGAGACTGTAAACACTAGTACCAATAATACTTTTATCACGAATGCCTTGCACTTTAAAAAATTGGTCTGTTGGCACTTTAAATGAAGAATTTATTAGTCGTCCTCTTTAAAAAATGTGAGTAACCACTTCTCTTTAGTGCCTTGCTTCTCCTTCGTAACCAGATCTCCTTTTTTCTTAAGAGAGCCAAACATGCAAAATAGAAGTATCTTTCTTTAATATAGCCAGACTATCACTGAACAAACCCTACGTCCAAAATACAGTCCGTTGACAAAAGCGCTACCCTTTTCACACACCCAAGAAATCCAAAATAGATGTTTTACTTTAACTGCACTAAATCAATGGACTGTCCCGCAGAACATTCTTATTGATTTGTGACTCATGACATGACTCATGACATACATTACAGCCACGGCTATTTTTAGTGTCTCACTAAAAAGGAAGTACGAGTGCGTTCAGAACACAGGCAGTACAATGATATGCGCATCACAAGGTTAAGCCTGAACTTTAGATTTACTTCTTATTAAAAATAAATTGCAGCAGCTTTCTTTATGTTAAAAAAAGTGCAAGTTGCCTTTTAAAGATCGCCTTTAAAGTGGCATTCAGTGCCACTGGGCGTTGCCATTATGTTGCGACTTTACTACTTGGGCTTTCACGAACTTGTATGAAGAGAAGGACAAGAGGATTGTAATGTCATTTACTGCTCTGCCTGTGTATGGCACTGTGCCCTGGCAGCACACTAAGCCACCTAAACAGTGTCCTGATGTCACATTTTCCTGCTGGAGGTGCCCAAGCAGACTTTCTTCTAAGGGTAGTGTGTATCTGCGTCAAGGGCCTACCTGGCTCTCTGAATGGACAGCACAACCAGTCTTAACTACGGTCTTAAGATGCTACCCACATGCTAATCACCTACATTTCCCTCCATAATCTTTATATAGTCCTTTCTTCTATAATAAAGCAGTAATATTATTGTAATACTCTTTATTCCTGCCTTTAACCATAGACAGCAGTGACCTAAGAGCAATGGTCACCAGAGAGCAGAGGAGGGAGAACCTCCTTTCCTCCAGATAAAATCTTACCTTTAACAGACTCTAGAGAATCCCGTGGAGAAAGATTACAGATATGAATGCTAATGTTATAAATACACTTGCTAATGTTTTTATTTCTTGTCTCACTTTTTTCTGTTCTAAGCCAGCTTCCAGTGAAATCTCTGACATCAAACACGTATGGAGACACTTGCCTAGATTTACAAGGAGGACCTTTTTCTTATCCATAAAGCCCTTCAGTTTGGAAAGCCCTACCCAGTCCATCATCACCATCAAAGTG
Organism: Burhinus bistriatus; assembly: GCA_013397275.1. Taxonomy (NCBI): domain Eukaryota; kingdom Metazoa; phylum Chordata; class Aves; order Charadriiformes; family Burhinidae; genus Burhinus; species Burhinus bistriatus. Next base: position 244,817 of record VYXH01003969.1, on the reverse strand, counting down.
GGTAAAATACGTCTTAAGATTTCTTTTTTGAAGATTGCAGAGCACAGAAAATCTGGCCAATGTATGGCAAGATGCAGGAGTCAAGCTGGCACCCTGCCAGTTGCTTCTCCTAAGTCTTTGCATTGTGCTTCCAGGAATAGTCCCACTGGCCATGAGGGACAGGCATTTGTTCTTACATGCAATCCCCAAGTCAGACTTCTTCTGGTCCCTTCAGGCAACCAAATGCTTCCCAAACTGACTGTGGTACACAAGCCAAAATCATGCAAACATACTTCTGTCCTCTAGCATGCCCAATGGTAGCCCCTCACTCAAATAGACACAGTCAGCTCCAGCTACACCAAAATACTAATAAACTACATGCTGACACTGTACCATCGGAGAAGCTGACAGAAGAATCGAGTATTTCAGAACTCTGTAGTACCGCCTAAAAGGCTAATGCACTCTGATTAGAGTCTTCTTGTGTGCATAATATGTTTAAAACAAAACACATACTTTTGCAATTTCTGTAGCTGGAAATTATAATGGGGGAATCATTAGTACTACTTTTAGTGTACAGAAAGTGCTATTATGACGTATAAATATAATCTACACCTTTGATTCTGTATGCGGTACATCACTTTTAAAATTTTTTTTTAAATAGACTATCAGTCACTTTGTAAGAACTGGGAGACATAGATTTATGAATTGATAACAGATCACAGACTTTTTTTCTTCTAGGTTAGTGTTGGAAAATCACTTCTATTCATAGCCTGCCTGAAAGGAATTAGTGACCTCAATAAGTTACTGAAAAATCCATCCAGTACTGAAAAGCCACTATTGCATCTATTATTATAATCAGTGTTACCATTACAACTCACTGTCAGGCTGCACATGAAGAGAAATGTAGGGCCTGATCTAAAGCCAGTAAAGGAACCAGAGTCATAGTGGTACGTTTTCTGTACCGTACCTGTGACCAATATTTATGTTTGATGGCCACATTTTTCAAAAGTAAGAACTTAAAGGAAGGCACTTTAGCATGTTTCTACTTTTTGTAAAATTCTGAGCATTTTCTAACTCCAGAATCTAAAGAAATTTAGTACACGTTAAAAAACAGAGATTCATTCAGGAAAGACTACTGATGTTTAATTTGAAATATCTACTATTGAATAATCAGAATGTTTCACTATGTTTTACTTTAGATTTTTTTTAAAGAAAGGAAATTTCTGAAAAGAAAAATGAGATACAGTGTAAACTAGTATCTACAATAATCCAGAACCAAGGAAGGTGAACTGCACCCCACTGCTGTATCCCACAGCAGTGTTACCTACTTTGTATATCAATCTGAGGCTTAATTTTGCTCAGTCTCTCTGGGATATAGCTTGACTTATATTTTCTAACAGAAAAGAATTACAAAGCAAAATCCAAAACTTACAGATATTCACAAAGGTGTCTGATGAAAGGAATAACTTTGTGAAACCTGAGTTGACACTGTAGTTTTGCAATCTTTAAACCCATAACACACATCGATTGGTCAAAAGGTGGATACCACTACTATTAGTAGAGCTCTCCAATGAAACTGCTACATGCAATGGCATGAAATTACCTTCAGAGACTGAAAAGCAAAATTCATGTATAAGGATAAGTTAACTGTATGAAGTCTAAAGTTATTCTCTTGTGAAATTTCTATACAGCTCTATATATTTCATCATGCATATGATGACGGTAACCTAGAAGAAAGGTACAAAAGCATGGATAAGAAAGCCAAGAAGTCACCCCCTTGGAGTACTGTCAGTTATGAACCCTGAGTGAGTACGGAGTGAGGAAAAGGATAAGTTGTAGAGGAAGAAATTGGGAGGTTACTGGTACTCATAGGAAACCACAGGCATTCAACATGCAAGGTGGAAACTCCTGGCACCGGTGTCTGCAGCAAGGGGAAGCAGGGCCATGTCAGTGGCAAGGAGTAAAAGCTGGGAAGGATACATTACACAGGTCAGAGCTCCAGCAGAAAGAAAGCAAAAGCATGTGGTCAGTACTGTTTCCAGTTTACCCCGTGCATCAAGAATGGAGCAACCTGAGATCTAATTCCCGATCCCAGGAATTAGAAACGGCTGTGCAATTGCAGTGTACAATATGCAGAACATCCCCTTTAACCAGAAATTTCAAAGTGAAGAAAGAGAAAATCTAAAGCTTTTCATAGGCCACTTAGGGGATGCTGAAGGAGTTCTATATTTTTCTATCTTTTCTGAGGGTGAATGTATGAAAACTCATTTGAATCAAAATAAAATAATACATAATATCTTTTTCAGTTCATTACACACAACCCAAAGTACACTAGCATAATAAAGAAGAAACCTAAGTCATTGTAATATTTTTTTTTTTTTTTTGGTGCAGCTTTGTACACTCACTGTGTACAGTGGGAAAAGCATTATTTTTGAGTGCATCCTAAGACAGCATCAATTTAGAATAGCACATACACAAGATATATAATTTTACATTCCTTCCATGTTTTCAAATGGAAGTAAAAGAAACATATCAAGGGAGAAGATGTGATTCACTAAAACCAGATCCTGTCTTGAAGAGCTCACAACTTGTACGGGAGATCATGCAAGCAGCGAAGGCTGTAACCTACCTCAGGACCTTGGGAAGGGAATAAAACCAAGGTCTCTGGAAACACAGTCTTTCACATCTTTAGAATGTATTTTCCAATTTCAACATGCACAGCTCAGATTCACTGCAGAAAATATACCAGGACAGCACAAAGTTTTCATACACAGTGAAAATACGAGCAAAATAGAAAAACTAATATCTTAGATTATTGACATGGTTTGGTCTGCTTTAAAAACTACTTTCTCTAAAGCTGGGGGAAAAAAAGAAGGTGTGTTTCAGTTCATTTGTGCTATAAAACAGGCTATGCAGGAGCTAATAATACAACGTGCCACTGCAGATCTTCCAGTCAGATTATGAGTTCCCCTTACGCATGGCTGAGCTGTTTCTCTCACAAGTAGTTCTCCACAAAGAAAGATGGATGACTTGGACAGATACTGGGCTTTGTGTTTGTCTCAGATGAGCGTAAATCAGGAAAAACTACAGTGAAGTCAATGGGATTACTGTACTATAAAACGGATGGGAGAGCAGGACACAGCTTCCTGCATGCAGTGTACGAAGTGGCATTTTAAAGCCACACTTCTAAGTCACCAATTTATTTTGCTAATCTGGAATCATTTAATGATTTTCTTTTCCTCCCCTCCCCCAAGCATGACTGTGTGTCACCTTACTTCCTTACTTCAAATGCCCCAAAGTCTGATTTAGCATCGCTGAAGCTTGGCTAGCTCATCATCTGCCACTAGGCAAGCCTTGGCATGTGAGGTGCCCCCAGCCTGGCCCCGGGGGCCGCCCGCTCCCGCTGGCACTCCAGATGTGGCCTAACGCAGCATCGCAGAAAAATGCTTCTGTGTCCGGTCCCCTGCACAGCAGCGAGGCCGGAGCATGGCAGAGGACCCTGTCATTACCTGAACGTATTTCCCCTCTTGCTGTGGGTTTACAGGGACTGTGGGAAGCTGTGCTGGAGGAATGATGGAGGGCTTTGAGTGAAGTGCATGAAGTGACAAGAGGGCTATGATACAACGGGCATTTCAAGTGCAGCGAACAAAGAAAGATTGCATTTTCATATCAATGGCATCTTAGAGAAAGGGAGCAGGCAAGAGAGACAAAGAAAAGAGGGCATATTCCTGCCTGGTTTTGAGCTTCCAGAAGAGGCTCCTCCAGTTAAAGATGCGGCGCCTCAGAGAAAGCACCATTGCATTTTCTGCTAATTATCCTGCCGCGTGCACTGCGCTGCTGCCTGCTGGCCTGAAGCAGCGTGATGGGCTGGCACCAGGGAGGCAAGCCTCATCTTTAAATCGTCTTGAAATTGAGATGCAAAGTCTTTCATAAAGATATGCACAAATTCTACCAGAGGTTCTTAGGCCTAAGAGTGTTTGCTAATATAGTAAGGAAAAATAATTCCCTCTGCTTTAGGGATTATCAGGTGAAATTCTGTGCTTACAGATATGCATAAAGTTGGACTACTTGATCAGAATGGTCCTTCCTAGCTTTAAATATCTATGCAGCTATCTCCCACCATCTGTCTGGAGTATATAGACCAAATAATGTGTTTTCCTAACTTAAGATTCACTCAAAAAACTTCACAAACAGAAATTATTTAGAGTCTGAAAAATAATACATATATTGGAAAGCATCTAGTTTTAAAATCCGTAGCACAACAGATATTGAAGACTGTTTGTTTAAAGTTCTCAAAGAAGAGAAGAAATAAAAAAACACACCGTAGCCACATAGAACAATATTTAGAATAAATTATTTAGCTGGCATTTTAAGATATTTTACATGCCAACATGTATCAGTGTGTATTCTTGTATTTTCTATAATATGAGACTTAACACGCCCTGAGTTTTGCAGGGAGTTAGAGGTACTTCAGGCGAGTGATATGCCTACCATCGCATCCTGCCTTCATCTGCTCCCCCTTTGCAACCAGAAGTGTATTTACACGGAAGGTGTGCAGCAAACCTGCACTCACTTCCCAGGCTCTGTGCTAGGACAGCCGAGCAACTCGTCATTGCAAATCCCATTTTGGCAGACACGGCACAGGTTTCCCAAGGGATTTATACCATAAGTTTAAAAGCAATTGTACCTTCCGCAGCACTAAAGACCATGTAATACTTACTGAAAGTGAACTGTGCATTGACATATTCAGTCATCTGGAAAGGAAGGGTGGCCTTGCAATTATGATAGGGTGGGACTGGATAAGATACGATATGATAAGGTACGATACGATGGAATAGGAATGGAACCAAGAAGATATGCTCCAAGGTTGTACCCATTCCTGTAACATGGTTGCAGAGCACTTGCAGGAAATCCAGCAGTATCATCATCCAAATCTAAAAATTAAAAAAACTGAAGATTGGAACTTATTCCTGGTCAGGCAGAAAAACTGGGCAATGCTGAAGACTGAGCAAAGTCCTCCCTAGTCCTGCACCTGCATCCTTTCCATCAACAGGGTGATTTCTAGGAGTACATTGTAGTTGAACAATCTTGTATGCTAAATATAATTTGGAATTTTGCATGAGACTTCAGAAAGACCTCTGCTAAGGTCTTGTGGTAGCATACTAGCATAGGCTTTTTTGAAAGGTGTATGTATTGAGGGGCTTTGTGGATTCTTTCTGGCCTCATGGGAAAGTACATGTGTCTCTTTGCAAATGAATGAACAATAAAATCTCAGCTGTACAAAGCAGTGGAGGGGAACAATACTGCATTTCTCCCTAGGGAAGGACTACATGCCTTTTCCTTCTTTCTTTCTCCAATATCTATAGGTTTGCAAACGCCTGTAAGCCCTGTGAGTTCCTACTACAGCCTTTCTCAGCAACTGGCTTACCACTGAAGGAATCTGCGACAAGAAGTGTTAGCTGAGTTGTAATGAATCCCCAAAGGCATAAATGACATATGCCACCATTTTCAGCATGTTTTTTTACACCAGGGAGAAAACAGTTGTCAAAAGCACTTCTGAAAAGTAATTCTCCATCTGAGATTCCTGGGTTACAGGTAGCTGGTCAAAATAGTTTCCCGATAAAAAAAATTTCTTTGCGTGAGACATGCACTCCCTGCTTGTTTCCTGAGACTTGTCCACAGTTTACTGAACCCCCTGCACAAAAAGTATTAACAAAACTATCACGACTTTTCTCTTATTAGCTGATGCTAGCAATGTGTGGTCGCTAAAGCTCAGCACACAGCAGAAGCAAAACCATTTTCACCTGTTGGGTTATTCCAGACTGTAGGCCAGTTTGCCTTCCTCCTTAACCATCACCATAACTTTTTAAAACTTCGCATGGGAGCTGCATCCTGGGACCTCACGATGTATGCACACGTGCAGCGGTCGCTGCCTTTGGTGATCGCACCTTCCTGCTTCCCCTTTCCTGTGCTACGGGCAACGGCTCACGTGGCATCTTGGCCAGCAAGCTGGACGCGTGTGGAGGCTGCTGTGCCTGCCAAGCCTCAAAACAGCTTTGAAAGGAGAGCGGAGGAGCCGGCCAGCACGCTGGGGTCTGCGGGCAGAGGCAGGCACAGCCAAAGGGGAAACAACCACCGGCGTGAGACTGGGCTGTCTTCCTGGGAAGGAGCACGTGATAGCGCAGGAGCTGTGTTATAAAAAAGGTTTCTGTTTGTGTTAAGAAGAGGAAACATATGGCTTGGTAATTGCCTTCAAATCAACTCTTGACTTGGCAGGGTTTAGCTAAACCAAATCAGTCTCTCGGAGGTTAGGCCAAGAGCTGCTTAAATTTCACAGGCCATGTTGCATTTCATATGATACCTATTTATAAAATCCTAGCTACGTTTGTAAAGTTAGCATAGAAACAAAACTTCTGGAGAACAACCAACTTTACAGGAGCCATCTGGGTCCCTCCCCCCTTTAAACTCAGAGCACAATTTCAGCAAGTTTCTTAGTTCAGTATGCACCTGAAATAAAACTCCAAAGTTGAAGGCCTCCAAACTTTTGTTAGTGCTACCTCACATCCAGGCTGACATTTGCAGCATTTTATTTAATGAAAGAAGCCAAATTCTGAAATTTTTACCAACAAGATGTAGGATTTCTGAAGCAATGTTATTTCATGTGAGACTACTGGGCTGCAGAGTTTGCTCTATAATTATTCGATTCAAACTTGTTCTTGTATAACTGGTATAAAAGAGAGAAACACTTATTTATTCCTCCAAACTGGTTCTCATCTTCAGGCTACAAGTTGTGTGCAGACATGAGTGCTGTTACCGGAGATACCGAGCTGAAGTCATTGCTCTCAAAAGATCTGACCAAGCAGTTATGTTTTAGACTGGGGTTTACGTACACATCATGCTTTTCCCAGCCATATTTGTCTGCTCTGTTTTCTTATTATAGGGGTGAGGTGAAATCTATAAGCATTCTGCCTTCATGAGTACTTCACAGAACAAGACAGTAGGAATTTTGCATATCCCCCTTTGCTGGCTGCCTGCAGTAACAAAAGCACAGGGCAGTGAGGGAGGAAAACTGCTTATGTGCATGCACTTGCTGTCATGAAGAAAGTCGAGCAACGGTTTCCTGCAGTAACTAGAACTTGAAAAAACAAATAAACCATAAATCTGTTTAAAATTCAGCCCTGCAAGCTCATGCTCTTTCTGCAAACTGCTTGTTAGATCCCTGATGAACCCACTGAACAGCTCTTGGATTTTATGTACTGCAGCCCCTCTTCTAGGAAAAGGCAATTGAGGCGACACTTTATAGCTCATCAGATGGCTGCATGATTTTCTGTTAAATGGACACATTGCCCACCCCAGCTTCAGGATGTCACCTCTGTGATGCCATCAGCATCTGCATCTGATCTTTTTGAAGTCTATATGAGTTTTATCACTCAAATTCACTGCTGAAAGGATCAGTTCTCTCAAGAACAAGAGACTAGAAGGGGGAATAGATTGCCTTCCCAATTTGCCATCAAAAACAACAGGAAATGATTAGCTTCTGACAGCTTTGAACAGCTCAATAACTAGGCTGATTTATTATTGCTGCTGTTCCTCCAAAAAGAGCACTTTGCCTCTTGCACCTTTTCCCTTTTCTTTTCTTTCCATATTTGAGCAAGTAAGCAAATGAGGAAAATAAGCTTTGAGTATGAATGCCTGATCTTCAGTGTCAACAGTACTGGTAGCACATATTTATCTAGTGCATTGTCTTGGCATTTATCCATTAGAAAGCATTAAGGAAGAGAACCACACAAGCCCGGGGAATACTAACGCCGCTGGCAGCCGGACCTGTTCAGCCATGAGACGGGCAATGGCAATTACAGAGCTGCCTCAGGTGAGGAGCGCTCCTTCAGCTGAGCTCCCCGTGCCCCGTGTGCTGCTTCGCATGGACCTCCAGGCTGTTGGTATCTCTTCGTCATGCCCCTGCAGCTGGTAGCTGTGAAAACTGGGATGCAATGGCCCTTCTGTGACCCTTTGGGCATCTTGTCCCCCAGCTCCTCTTCCCCTTGTTTGAAACCCAAAGCTAAGTTGTCCATGATATCTCCAAAGCACCTCTTAAGTTGTCAGCTGACGTTCAGTGAAAGGACTGCCTCAGTATCTCCAGCAGAGAGGGTATAGATGTGTGCATGATGGAAAGAATGCTAACAAATTTCTGAGGTTTTGCAGCCTCAGGAATTTGTCCCTCACTAAATAGAGTCATATTCTCAGCTGCAGAGCTTACATGAACCCTCAACCACACTGGCTAATGCAAATATCCTCTAGCCCAGTGCCCTTCCTGCCCAAGAGATCTCAGTGCCTATGAATAGCTAATGTATTCCACAGGAGGAGCCACAGGAAAACAAATTAATTTAAACACTAGCAAGGACTCCAAAGAAAGATATACAACCAACAAGGCAGCAACTCAGACCTCATTCTTCTGTTCTCCAGAACTGCACGCTCACCCCTGAGTTTAGCCCACCACCCTACATACACTTCATAAGGCCAGAAGCGACAGGACTTTCAATTCTCCCTTTATTCTAACTTAGTATNCCCCCGCCTTGTTGGAACATTGCTGTAGCATAATTCTGCCATATACAAATCTATATCTTGCTATTTAAAGTTTTCATTTAGGGAAGAGAGTGTGGAAATAATCACTACTGCTCCACAATCACAATTTTTAAGTTAGTATTTTATTACAGGTTAGGAGAACAGGGTGCCTTTAAAAATAATTTTGCATTTCCCAATCTTGCTGACTTGCTGAGTTTTCCAGCCTGAGATCTGATGAATCAATATTACATTATTATTACTAGCACCTACAAAAACATAATTAGAGTGTTAAATATTATTTCAATGCTTTGAAAATCTCATATCAGTTTCAATCATCTGCCAGCTCATGAGAAGGAGGTGGTGACTTATGGGGAGAGCAGAAAAAGCAGCAGATTTCTCAGAGTAGCTTGGAACGATTCACGGGAGAGCAATAGTGGGAATTGCAGGGCTCACAAATGATGATCAATAGACAGTCTTGAGAGCGAGGTCTTTTCTGCAGCCACAAGATATCTACATCAGCCATAGGAGTGCTCAGCGTGTGAGGCCAGGAAGCAGGGTGTGAAGACTGGATCGTGGGCTGAAAGTGTTGGGAAGCCCATTGGACAGATCCTGTGGACAGACTGTACCAGTAAGCAGCAAGGACGGGCAGCGTAGAGCTTGCTGTGTTCAGAAACTAGCTTGGAGTTGCTACATAGGTAGGTTAGATTTCAGGCATACAAGGAAAGTGTGCTGATGGTTCAGCGTGCTTTTGCAGCCGTATCTGGCCAGTCTGCAGAAGCTAAACTCCCAAAGATTTTCACAAATATTGCTGAAAGATTTTGCAAGGACTACAGACCTATTTCCTCAGCCATTTTTCCCTTTTGAATGCTTAAATACCTGTAAAAATGTTATTATTCAGTGCTGATTTGAGACTCAGTGCAGTCTGATGGAGCCACTGCAGCCAATGTGTTGGAGCTAGTGTTTGCTTTGGTTATGACAATCTCTGACTTGCACACATGAAACAGCATGAGCTGTTTGTGATTTTAATTTCCCCCACTGTTTCCACATGCCTGCAGATGAGTGGGATGGTGGCCTGCTTTCCACATTGCTGGAAAGGAGATGTAATCCTTCTTCCCTCAGCTGAATGTAAACTGACACTGCATGAAAAGCCTCCCCTTCAGCATGAAGCATCCCTCAGTGCATTAAATTGAGAGACTGGCCCAAAACAGGCAGTGTTGACCTTTCTATGCTCTCATACTGCCCTGCCTTTGAGAAACATGCCTTTTCCCCCTTATCTACCTTTTTTTCCTAATCTTTGTTGTTTCTCCCTCCCTAAGGAGCTTTTTACAGGTGGGTTGAGGTGGTCAGTGCTGCTGTCTACTCCAGATGCAGCTTCTCTGAGTCAGGCACAGGAGCTTCAGGGAAAGGTTCAGCTTCCTATAGAAAACATATACTCTAGGAGAAGCGCAGCATTAGGTATTGTGGATTTTCTCTTTTCCAAAGTTGATGGTTAATACAGAAATTTTGGGGTTCTTTTTCCAGCTAGCTTTGGAGAGAAAATGTCTGGGAAGTTTTGGTTTTGGCTCTGGAGCCTGAGTCTTCCTAATCCTACACCACAGGTCCTCAAATATGTTGTCAGGCTTAAATGTTAATTTCAGACAGCAGCAAACTGGGCAGGACCTCATGTGGATCCCTGAGCGTGAGACTATCTGACTTAGCAGATTTTACGGAGAGGAAGGAAGTACCCTAATCACCGAGACCAGACCAGCGGATTGGAGCTGCCTTGCAGGCAGCTGGCTGCGGGATGGAAATGTTTTCTAGAAGTAGTGTATAAACGTTACAAAAACAGAGCTGGGCCAAAAATTATTGACTATTTATGAAAATTGAAAGAAATTTCCATGACAGAACCCAGGAATAAGCAACTAGAGATCCCAAAGTCAGCCTGGGAGGTTTGGGGAGCATCAAGGAGGAAAGGCTGAGCACCCACTTGTCCCCGCTCAGCCCTATGTAGTGCAGCACGGCTGTTGATCTCACCCCAGCAGCATTGCTCTGCCGATGGGCCAGCAAGGGCAGCCTTCACATGCCAGCATGCTCAAACTAGGGGGTTTTGTGCATGTCTGGTTAGTGGCAACAGCGAAGTAATATGCTAAGTTATCTCTGCAGTACGGGTGTATTCTAAACTACTACCCAACTTGAAGCAGCATCCGTAGAAATGAAGGGACACTCTGGCTCGTGAACAATGTTTTGAGTGATCCCCTGCCTGCTGAAATTTTAAAATGCCTAGTCTTTGAAATGTTGGCTATGACTGCAGTATTTTTATATGGGAAAAAATTATAGGGTTGGCTTGTTTGTTTTTAGGAAAGTTCAGATTTCTGGTCTGTCAGCCTTGCGAGAGACCCCTTAGTAAACTCAAGACATCATTATCTGCACAGGTTTTTTGCACAGGATGGGTAGAAGACAAACAAAACATTTCCAGGGTTTCTCCGGACCTGCTGTTTCCATAGGCTGTAATTGTTATCTTAATAGGCATCCTACCAAGTTATTCTCTTTTAAAACAGACCTTTTGCTTCTCTTAACAAATAGGCTCCTGTCAAACACTAATCCAAGCACTTTTGAGGACTGAGATAGTGGCTGGTATTAATGACTAGACACTTCTGACTGCATCCTAGTGCTTTGTTCCTCATAGGATCTTTTCCCAAGCTGTAAAAGGCGATGCCAAATTTAGTTTCTAAAGCCAGAAGAATAACACTAATAGACAGTAAATGGGTGTGAGTTGTCACATACACCAGCATTACAGAGTTAGTGTTATGTCTCAATTAGCAGTGGGCTTGAAAATCAGTGGGAACAGACAGCATTTTCCCTGGTTTCTGTTGCAGTTCTTGAGCTGTATAGAAACTAAAAAAAGAGTTTATGTTTACTGGTGAGAACAGAAACCTGGGACTGTAGTGCAGCCATGTCCCTGACCTGCCTGCCCAGTGTTTCTGGATACTTCCATGCCTCAGTTTATCTCCATGGACATAGCTGAACACTAACACCTAGGTACCTCACAGAGGTGAAGCCATGCTTGGTTCCTGATGGGAAAAGCCAGTGTGATTCTCTGGACCACGGATGTTAGGTACATGCAAAGCACAACTGTTTCTGGGTATTGCTAAAATTAACTGATTGTCCAGCTTCTGCTGGTACTGTTTCACATATGTAGGAGTATGTAAGCCCCAAAACTACAGAAATCAGCTGGAGTTTTACCACTGATTTCCAGGGGGACAGAATTTTATTTTCCAAAGTACACAACAATCTCATTCACCTTCTAAGTCGACGCAAAAGCTACCAGAGGTTACAGGGAAAGTGAAATTAAGTCAACAGTTCATCAGTTCACCCTCATGCAGTGCATTGGCAAAGACCTTCAGAAGAGGGGGATGCTCTAACTCCTGTGGTGCTGTTCCTTTAAAGTACTGGAAACACATTTTCATACAGTTTACACAGACAAACTGCTACACATAAAGATGACATAACCTGGTCTATAACTGAACCACCTGATGTCATTTTAGTATTGGTACAAGACTTGAAGTCAGTGAAGTGATCAGGCACTAAGGAAATATGTACCTCACCTAAGAGCAATATTTAAATATGTTGTTGAATTAGGGTTCATAAATATTTTTAAATATTTCAATATTTAGTTACTTTTAATAACAGCCACACTTCAAAAACTTTTACCAGCCATGTAGCATTTCCTTCAACTAAATTCCAATTATATCAGGGAATTAACAGTCACTCTGTATAACACATTTCACAATTTCTACACTTCCCTTTTATTCTCTGAAGTGTTGAGTAAGCCACAAACTAAAATGTATTTTCTTTGGGAAGCACATGCACAGCACTGGCAAACCTGGTGAAAGGGCCTCTAACATCTGAAAAGTTCACTTACATCATTCAAGAGCAAAAGCTGAATGGCTGAAGTTAACAGTGGTGCAAATAAGCTAATCCTCAAACATATATTTAATTAAGTCATTTTTAAGTCTTCTTATGCTTGTTTATTTGATCCTTATCTGAGATGTTGAGGAAGTATTCAGCAGAAAGTACAGCAATGAGATAAATAGGGAGCTGCTATGCATTGCCTGTACACATGTATCCTCTTTCATGCACTTTGAACGCATTGATAAACCAAAAGGAAAGCAGAGTAAGCACTGGTGTCGATCTTTCATATCTGATATCCTAGCAATATGACCCCAAGATCAAGAGAAACAGTTATATTAATAGAAATAAGGATCATGGACTAGTGATCTGTGGTTAAGTGGAGCAATCACTCTGAAGTCTGACAGTCTGGATTTGTCCTCACTTAACCCAATTCTAATTAAACACACTAGAAATAACTGTTCAAATTATTCTTAAGCTTATTCACTTTACAGCTTTGTGTAAAAACTGATACCAACACCAAGTCAAAAAATAGCATATTTGCATTTTTCAGTGCTAAACTGAGAGCGGAACAGATCTCACATAAAAAACATTTTTTAGCAGAGAAGGCTTCATCCCCAATTCAAAACGTCAAAGGAAAGGTGCCCAGAGCCTTTGCTATACCCTTTGCACACTGCCTTTGAACTGCCTATATTTACAAGACCACTGTAAATATATAGCGTACTGGTAGTATCAGTTGAGGTTGAGCAGTAACATGACATTTGTTGGTGAACATATGTTGTACCTGAGGTTGGGAGGGAGGTGCAAAACCATACACCCTGGCTTATAGAATAATAGAATTATAGAATGATTAGAGTTGGAAGGGATCATCTAGTTCCAACACGCCTGCCATAGGCACGCCTTACACTAGATCAGGTTGTTCAAAGCCCCATCCAACCTGGCCTTGAACACTTCCAGGCATGGGGCCTCCACAATTTCCCTGGGCAACCTGTGCCAATGCCTCACTACCCTCAGAGTAAAGAATTTCTTCCTAATATCTAATCTAAATCTATCCTGTTTCAGTTTAAAACTGTTACCCATGATCCTATTGCTACACTCCCTGATTAAGAGTCCCTCCCCATGTTTCCTGCAGGCCCCGTTTAGGCACTGGAAGGCAGCTATAAGGTCTCCTGGAGTCTTTTCTTCTCCAGGTTCAACAACCCCAACTCTCTCAGCCTGTCTTCATTGGAGAGTTGCTACAACCCTCTGATCATCTTCGTGGCCCTCCTCTGGACTCACTCCAACAGGTCCATGTCCTTCTTATGTCAGGGGTTCCAGAGCTGGACGCAGTACTCCAGGTGGAGTCTCACAAGAGTGGAGTAGAGGGGCAGAATCACCTCCCTTGACCTGCTGGCCATGCTTCTTTTGATGCAGCCCAGGATGTGGGTGGCCTTCTGGGCTTGAGCGTGCATTGCCGGCTCATGTTGAGCTTCTCGCCTACCAACAACCCCAAGTCCTTCTCCGCAGGGCCGCTCTCAATCCATTCCCTGCCCACCCTGTAGTTGTGCCTGGGATTGCCCCGACCCAGGTGCAGGAGCTTGCATTTGGCCTTGTTGAACTTCAGGAGGTTTGCATGGGCCCACCTCTCAAGCCTGTCCAGGTTCCTCTGGATGACACCCCTTCCCTCCAGCATGTTGACTGCTCCACACAGCTTGGTGTCATCAGCAAACTTGCTGAGGATGCTCTCAATCCCACTGTCCGTGTCGCTGACAAAGATGTTGAACAGCACCGGTCCCAGTACCCACCCCTGATGAATACCACTTGTCACTGGTCGCCACTTGGACAGTTAGCTGTTGACCGCAACTCTCTGAGTGCAGCCATCTAGCCAATTCCTTATCCACTGAAAGGTCCATCCATCAAATCCATGATTCTCCAATTTAGAGACAAGGGTGTTGTACAGGGCAGTCAAATGGTTTGCACAAGTCCAGGTAGATGTTGCCAGTTGCTCTTCCCTTATCCACCAACGCTGTAATGCCATTGTAGAAGGCCACTAAATTTGTCAGGCACGATTTGCCCTTCATAAAGCCATGTTGGCTGCCACCAGTCACCTCCTTACTTTCCATGTGCCTTAGCGTAGTTTCCAGGAGGATATGCTCCATGATCTTGCCGGGCATGGAGGTGAGACTGACCAGCCTGTAGTTCCTCGGGTCTTCCATTTTATCCTTTTCCTAAATGGGGGCTATGTTTCCCCTTTTCCAGTCAGCGGGAACTTCACAGGACTGCCATGATTTCTCAAATATGATGGATAGTGGCTTAGCAACTTCATCCGCCAGTTCCCTCAGGACCTGCGGATGAATCTTATCACATCCCTAGACGGTCTTGAACCTGGACTTCTCCTACAGCAGGCAGTTCCGCATTCTCCCAGCCCCTGCCTTTGCCTTCTGCATCTTGGGTAGTGTGGATAGAGCACTTGCTGGTGAAGACTGAGGCAAGAAAGTCATTGAGTACCTCAGCCTTCTCCATATCCTGGGTGACCAGGTCTACCATTTCCTTCTAGAGAAGGCCCACATTTTCCCTCATTTTCTTGTTGCCCTTGACATCCCTGGGCAGATTTAATTCTGCCTGGGCTTTAACTTTCCTAACCTGATCCCTGGCTGTCCGGACAATTTCTCTGTATTCCTCGCAGGCTACCTGTCCTTGCTTCCACCCTCTGTAGGCTTCCTTTTTGAGTCTGAGTTTCTCCAAGAGCTCCTTGTTCATCCATGCAGGCCTCCTGGCATTTTTGCTTGACTTCCTCTTTGTTGGGATGCATCGCTCCTGAGCTTGGAGGAAGTGGTCCTTGAATACTAGCCAGCTTCCTTGGGTCCCTATTCCCTCCAGGGCTTTATCCCATGGAACTCTACTAAGCAGATCCCTGAAGAGGCCAAAGTCTGCTGTCCTGAAGTCCAGGGTAGTGAGCTTACTGTGCACCCGCCTTGCTGCCCTAAGGATATTGAATTCCACCATCTCATGGTCCCTGCAGCCAAGGCTGCCTTTGAGCTTCACATTCCCTACCAGCCCCTCCTTGTTGGTGAGAACAAGGTCCAGCATGGCACCTCTCCTTGTTGACTCCTCTGTCACTTGGAGAAGGAAGTTGTCATCAACGCATTCCAGGAACCTCCTGGATTGCTTATGCCCTGCTGTGTTGTCCTTCCGACAGGTATCGGGGTGGTTGAAGTCCCCCATGAGGACCAGGGCTTGTGAACGTGAGGCTGCTCCTATCTGTCTATAGAAGGCCTCATGTGCTTAGTCTTCCTGGTTGGGTAGCCTGTAGCAGACCCCCACTGTAATGTCACATCTTCCTGCCCTCCCTTTAATCCTGATTCATAAGGTCTCGGTTGGCTCCTCATCTATGCCCAGGCGGAACTCCATGATCTCCAGCTGGTCATTGACATAGAGGGCAACACCCCCTCCTCATCTCCCCTGCCTGTCCTTCCTGAAGAGCCTGCATCCTTCCATTCCTACACTCCAGTCCTAGGAGCCATCCCACCATGTCTCCGTGATACCAATAAGATCATAGCCCTGCAGGTGTGTGCACATCTCTAGCCCCTCCTATTTATTCCCCATGCTACGTGTGTTTGCATAGAGGCATTCAAGTTGGGTACCCAAAGAAGCTGACTTACTGGCTGGAGTGGCTGGTATTCCTTTGTGCTGCACTCCAGGTGCTCTCCTGGTGACCTGTGCCCCGTCTCCAGGCTCTGGGCATCTATTACTGGTATTGGCATCATACTGGTAGGAGTGGGCTGGATTGAGGTTCCCCTCCCCTGGTTACTCTAATTTACAGCCCTCTTCACAAGCTTGGCAAGCCTCTGGCTGAAGATATTCTTCCTGTTCTCTGACAAGTGGACCCTATCAGCTCCCAGTAGACCTTGTTTCTCAAAGCAAGTCCCATGGTCTAAGTAGCTGAACCCCTGGCTGTGGCACCAGTCCTGTAACCATTGGTTGATTTGCCAGATTTGATTTGTCCTATCAACTCCCTTCCCTTTGACCGGCAGGATTGATGAAAAAAACTACCTGCGCTCCAGAGTCCCTGACTACTGCTCCCAGGGCTCTATAATCCTAGATATTCCTCAGGCTGCTTCTGGCGGTATCGCTGGTGCCCATATGAAACAACAGCAGTGGATAATAGTCAAAGGACTGGATAAGGCTTGAAAGTCTCTCGGCGACACCCCTGATATGGGCCCCAGTAAGTAGCGCACCTCTCTAGAGAGCGCATCAGGTCGGCAATTGGGTGTCTCTGTACCTCTCAGAAGAGAGTCGTCTACTACCACCACCTGTCACCTTTTCTTAGTTGCACTGGGTGTTATTCGTGGAGCACAGCTTTGCACAACTGCTTTCATTTACCAGCTCAGGGACATGAATGCACCAGCCATCTCCCAGTGCAGCAGTGACCCTGACCTAACTGGGAACCAGGCATCCCCATGCGTCCGTTTCAGCGCATAGCCATAATAAGCCCTACAGGACCCTGCTCTGATGCTGCACCCTGTCCCAGGGGTATCACTGCACAGAAATCACCAAACCCCTGGTCATGTCAAGGTGATGCATATGTACTGCCCTGGTGTTAACCAGTGCTATTCCAGAAGTAGTCCAGCTCTGGACTGGCCCTGGAAAGAGCTTTGCTGGATTTGTGCTGCGCTGTAGCTAAGGCAAATCTTGCCAGGCATGATTTGACTCTATAAAGAACTACTACAGTGTCTCTTTTGCTGTTGCACAGTTAATCCACAGGGCAGATAATTCAGCCCTGCCTGAAATTTGACCATATGTGCAGATTAAAAAAACTGGCAGGAAGTATCTTTTTCCAACTATATTAGCACACAGCATATAACTGATCTTTGCTGAAATTTTTCAGCAGCTATCAGTATCATTACAATGTCACTCCAGTTCGTTAATATACAATCCAGTTAAATGTCCAGCTGGGTCATATACATACCTCCACTTACCATCCTAAAAACCTGTGCTTTATTGCTGTTTGCAAAAACTAAATTACATTTTAGAGGAAAATAAAATGGTTACATTTCCCCCGATTTTCTCTGTAACTATCTCTCATTGTGTTATCGCCTCCTTTTACAACTTACTCGTGTCAGCTTGCACAGCATGAAGAAAGCAAATGAGCACTGCCAATAAAATATGCCAGTTTATCTGGTGTAGTCCTAAATCTTCCTCAGCTTTGAGAGCAGTTCATCTTCCAGCTCATAGGGAAATGGAAAAACAACTCTTTTCTCATACAAGAGGCCCAAACGATGTCCTTCCCTTAAAGTGAAAAATCACAAACTCATTACTATCTCACTGGTTTCTTACTGTTGGTGTCTGTGCTCTTAGGCCACTGAAATATAAAGTGATACCTTTGCCCTTGATAAGGTGCAGCTACGTTAACAACACCCCAATAATCACAGAGAAAAGAAAGTATTCATATGCAACATAAAAAGTAACATTAAGCTAGAGATTTTGGGTTTAAAGAGATTGGACAGTTAGTAAGAGTAGGACTTCACATTTCTCTATATAAGCATACATGCATTTAAAAAAACCCCAAACCCTAAATGAGCATCATTATCCACAGTGTTACTGATATAAAGCAGAGATATGCATTGGTTTTCCCCAAGGTCACAAAACAAGTTAATTGGAGTCAAGGAAAGAGTGCTAGAGAATTCTGATCCACTAATCCATCACGGTTTGAACTTTTTAGACAGTCTGAAAAGCAATCAGTACATTTGAGATACTGAATTTGGTTATTTTGATTTAAATTTTTGAGGGCAGTATCTTGAAAGAAGAAAGATGCTGCAAGGAAATTAACACCTTGGTACAATGCTTTACAAACATATGTTAGGTAATTCCTCACTTTGAATGTGAATTCAGATACATCAATTAGATTTAAGTTCTCTTCTGGGTATTTTCAACACATTGAGTTTAGGCATAATTGGATTTTTACCCCTGAAACACTTAATCAAGGCTAAATCAAAGAAAAAAAATCCCTTTCAGAAAAATCTTGTAAAATACAAAGAGAATACTTCTCTGTTTGAAAAAGATCTGCCAGCTTTATTAAGTTTCCTTCATTTAGAGACTTACTTGTTTTTTCTTTTATCCAATTAATGCATTAAATCACTTTGATGTGTTGCTTTTTAAATACGCAGTATCTGCAGTTATATAAAGTACTAGACACATCAGCGCCATTCATTCTCCCAAACGGAGATAACACTGTGCTCATCTCAACAAGAGAGATGATTTTAAGGTGAGTTGATTATTCTCCCGGTGTTTAAATAAACCTTTCATCAGTTTTAGAGTTACACTGCTGAAGTATTTTTTTCCCTATAGAGCAATGATTTCTGTCATCAAGCTAGCATGAGTCAAAGAGACCCTGAGTAAAAATGGAGAGCAAGTCTTGTAAGATGAGCATATTTGAGAAGTGTAATTCTTTGCTTCCATTTTACACATCTTTTCCAATAATGCAGAAAAAGTTGACATATGCGAAACCTGAGTGCAATCTTGTTATAAGTAAGCTCTCTCATCCCTACCCTTGCACACCCAAAAGTGAGTATTTATGGAACTTGCTATGCACCTGATAGAAGTGGCAGCACTCTCATGAAAACTGTAGACAAAAATAAGATGTGAGTAGAATATTCAGCAACAAGCCCGTAAAAATGAGCTGATCAGTATTTATGTAAGGTGGCCAACAAATCTTACCGATGAGAAGCTGTAATCCTTATTATTATTAACAAAAATCTGGTTACTTTGGAAAAATGCATATTCATGTTTCATCTCTAATTACTAAGCATGTTGCATAGGAGGACTGGCATAATTATCAACGTATGTATTTCATGGGCAAAAGATCAAAGGCATTAGAGACTTAGGTAGAATTATACACTAGACCACTATCAAAAAGAAACCCAAACAAACCCAGAACTTGTCTCAATCCCAGCCCAACCTCCAGTGCTGTCTTTGCCCCTAAAAAGCCAAATCACAGCTTGCTCAGCCCAGCGAAGCACAGCCAAGTCACATCTCCGAGGGAGACAATACAAAGGACTTCACTCAAAAAAGCCCACCTTTGCCATGAACATTAATCTCTGTGCCTGTTTTGGTATATTTGGGATCAGTATAATTCCCAGGTTTAGGTAGATGCACTTAGTGCAACTTACTTGAATGGAAAGTTGGTGAGTTTTATTGCTATACAGAGCCTACGTAAACACATGCTAACTTAGATTTTTACTGATATAACTACACAGGACACACACACACACAGACTCCACAACCCATCTCTAGCAAAGGTGGTTATGAAAACTCAAAAATCGGATGCGCTGCTCAACCTGCACATATCACCTATTGGGAGCTGCTGTTCTGTCGAGGTGGTACAGCTCAGAGAAACTGTTGTATGTCATTGCCGTGGCAACGCGGGATGCAGTTTCCAAGCATGACGCAATCTGATAGCCCCACTGCTCCCTCAACTCCTGTTCTGCCTGGAACTAAAAGCCATGCTGAGAAGGATTAGTACTTTCATTTCTTCAACCGCATGGCTGAAGAAATGAAATGGGAAAAGCTGGGACAGCCTTAATACTTCATGAGAGGCTTTAGCCTTAAGTAGAACCTCTGGCTAAGGTTATATGAAAGGTTTGAGCAGGAATGTTGGATGTTTCCCAATGAACCTGAAAAAGATGTATCTCTAGAGTTTTACAATTTCTGTCACACGCTATGGGTAAGTCTTTAAGGAAAAAAAAAATTAAAGATTTATATGAAAACCACCAGTATCTTTTTTTGGCTAATAAAATGTATTTTGAAACCTTTTTCTGTCTGTCTGAGATATGCTTCCCTCTTTTGTAAGCTCTTCTGTGCATTCCGTACTTGATGTATTTGAAAAATAAACTTGCTTTACGAGCCGCTCAGCTTGTGTCAGCACTTTCGCAGTGTAAACACAGAAAGCTTTACATTAATGTAGATTACAGTTAAAATAAAAGTGACATTCTCAAACTCCCAATATGCCTTTTTTCATTAAACATATGATTCTTAATGAGAGCGGAATCACTATGTAAAACAACAATAAGAATGAGCTGAGCCATCCCAGTGACTCCCATTGCTTTCCACCCTCTTTTTGGATTGAGCCTTGTTTCAGTTGACATGGTCTTATAGTTAAGCAACCCAAATATACTGCCCCACTAAGGGCTTGGCAATTACACAAAGTTAGCATAGTGTAAAGCACTAGCCACCGTATCCCTCCCTTGTAATTTCTAAATTACTGAGTTAATCTTTAGGGATTTTTGTGATTTCAGCTTGTTTAGAAATGCCTGTCAACAGCAGGAACAGTTTCTACTTGTTCCTCCAGTTGATTATTGGCCTTTATAGATTCTGTTTTTACAATAACATTTTCTTTTCAGATTTGGTTTCTGTACTAACACCATCATCAGGTTAATGGGAAAAAATAATAATATCCTTCCTTTAGCGATTACATAGCTTCCTACTATGTCAATCCCTTTGTTATTTTCTAAACAAATGCACAGCATTTTTCATCATTATTTCTCCATTTACCACAAGCTGTGTCACAGGTCCCAACACTTTTCTTGGAGTGCTTTGCTACCTCTTTCATTTCTGTTAATTTTGAATCAGCACTCATAAATATAGGTGTACAATACTTGGATGCTTACCTTTTGGTTTCTTGTCATTTCATCACATTTCTTTAGTGTGACTTGTTCTGAACCAAAATTAATAACTAATTCATTCCTGGGACATCAATGTTGTGAACATTAACACACACAGAGCCCCCTTAACACCCACCTCTGCCGATATAAGAGAGTTCAGCTGAAACCGGGGGGTGCAATGTGCTGTCGGGAGAACAACAACTGTGCAGGGCTGGGCACAACCTGTTTCACGTGATCAGGGCGGAGGCGTATGTCTCTTGGAGATGTCAAAATGCTGGTCTGCTGGACAGTAAGCTACATGGGATGAAAAGCATGGTACATACTCCTACATCACGTTACTTGTGTGAAGAGTATTTAAATTTCTTTTTTAGTTTACATCTCTAATGTCTGATACAGAAATCTCCCAGGATTTTCTTGTGGGTGTTAACCAAAATGGCAGCTTTTGCAGAGCTTATCCAGATACACTCTGTCTCCAAACTCATGTGAAAATGAATTACTCATTAAGAATTCATGGGTCAATGTGGTACTTCTTATGTCCCTCAGTCATCTCTTCATAGGTCATACAACATTTCNAAAAAAAAAAAAGAATTTTCAGGAAGCTAAATATCTTCTCCAACCAAATTTGGAATAAATGGATTTTCACTTGGATCGTCTTCAGTGCTGTGGCCATAAAAACTTGGCAGCAGCTTTTATATATACATTCTAAATCACTCATGTTTTTCATCAAAGGCTAGAGCATCCAGCTGTCCATACGTGGCCATTTCTTGCTTCTCTTGTACCTGATTTTAGCCCGGTCTCCCTTCTGTCACTCTGCCCTTATCACTTCAAAAGCAGCGTCTCAGAGCATTTGGGAATGTGGCTTTTTCTCAAGTGGCATCTCAGAGTTGAGAGACACTTGTGAATATAGCTAAAAGTTACCACTTCACTACTGAGTTCAGTCTTTAATTTCTCTGCAGGCGATGCTGTCTGTAAACTGACAAGTGGTTTGAATTCTCCTTGACAGAAGGGTCTAGAGATGTAACAGCCCAGAGTCACACCAGCTCTTAATGGCCAAAGTAACACTATTTTAAAGGACCAGATAAAACAAATATTCAAGAAACAAAAGCTACCTCACCTACATGGCATAGTTTTTTTATGTGATACAATTTATGACACAAACTGCAATTTTAAGAACAGGAAGTATTTTTTTTTTGCCATAGGATTGTGTTAGCACAGTACCTAAACTGCTGTTAGAAATCCAGCTTTTGTTTTCTGCCTGGATCTTTAACTGGGTAAGTCCCACATTGATGTAAAACATGCTTTTGCAATTAATCTCTCTCCCTCCTTTTTTTTTTATAGAAAAAAACTCTGAAAATTACCAGTTTGCTTCCTATCTTGTCAGCTCCAGGAGTAGATCAAAGGATGATTGTTTATACAAAGATTTGGGTGCTCTATAAACAAAAATTCTCTCTTCAGTGCTGTTTTTCAATACTCAGGAGACTTTTCTAATAGTCTCATGAAACATTCATTTTAGTTGTCGACTACAGACTTTTTGAGATCCCTACAACAAAATGGTGCAGAAGGAATGGCCTGTATTAATTTGATAAGAAAATCCTTTCATGAAAGTCTCGATCAACCGAGGTCACAGGAAGATTAGTTTAAGATAATGTTGAAATGTAAAAGCACAAATATGAAAAAACGTAGTATGATGAAAGGGTTGTGACATAACTGCTTTTAAGTTAAACTCATGTGAGACTTAAAGAAGAACACAGCAAACACCACAGTTAAAGGGGCTAAACCTAAAGAAATGTCATACGTCCAGAACTGGGAGCGCAGTAAATACAGCAATCATGCTCGTGCATGAGGGGTGTTCTACTGATCCATCAGCACCACAGGTACAACCAAGAGTTCAGAAGAGTATTTGGCATAATGGAAGGCTCATCATCAAGCATTTTCAATAGCTTAATAATCTACACTCCTCTGTGGTACGTGCCTTGATTCAAGCACCAAGGACGTTGCTTGTTTGCATTATCAAATTAGGTTTGTTTGATACAGACTGGGTGTGTACTTGGGCAAAGTTAAACCAACCTCTATGTGAACATTATTGCTAAACTAAATTTACTTTCAAAACATAAATTAGAAATGATTCTCCCCTGTATTGACTGACCCATCTAAAAGTTACCTGTTACTTAATATATGATGACTATGACTTTAAAACAACAACTAAAAAGGAAAAGAATTCAGTAGAGAAAAAATATGATCACGATGCAGCTAGACAGGTGGAAGAGTATAAAGCAGCAAATCTGGCTGCTGGATGAGAGATTATTCTGCAAAGTGTCTGTATTCAGGTCAGTGAAGGTGATGTGCTGGTTAATTGGTGAATAGAGCACAGCACTGAGATCAATGAAAAACATTGATAACGGATGAGAACATAGTTGATGCTCCAAATATTTAGAGTAGCAAAACTGATATGCTTATGCAAGGGATTATATGATATAGTTGCCTGTGATTGTAGGGGGACTGAATTCAATGGCCCAGGGATCTCTTCCAGTTCCACACTTCTGAAAAATGGTACAGGTATTTTAATGAAAAAGAAGAGATATAATCTGTGATACAGTGTTAGGACTCTGGTCATTTTGATGGGTGGTCACTATCTCATTAACAGGAAATTGTCAAATAATTTAATTTTTTGTCCCTAGTATGCAGCAGGTCTTCAGGTTTGGTCCGTGTTCTGCAAAAACAAACAGAAAACTATAATTTTGTATATGAACCTCTTAGAGTCTCTCTTTCCATTAGGGATGGATATGTTGTTTTAAATGCTTTAATACCGCATGATTTATACTTCTAAAAAATAACCCTTGAACAATCTGCTTTTATGTTAAGAATCCTGAATTCCTGGAACAGTAGAAACCATATGTACAGTTACAGAATATGTCAAATGCAGAACTACATGTTCACAATACTTTAAGGTGGACACTAAATTTCTCTTTATAAATGTGTGCAAATGATACTGATCAAGATCTATTGGACCTATTGTATTATAGATAATAAATAATAAGTTAATAATCATCTTAATGAGGAGAAAAAGGAATTATCTGGGACTAGCAAAGAGGGAGCAACTTTCATTATAAATAGTGCATGATATTACTGTAAAAAATAAGGATGATGAGAGGATTAGGACTAACGGTCCTAGAAACGAACTCTTGTGATTATTTCCTGGAATATCCTCTCAGTTTGACACCACCACCTGGGATGCAGAAGGATAGTGTCTAAGCAAATAAAAGTATTCACCTTTCCCGTGCCTATTCACAGTCAGCCTCTTGCGAGGCCGCCTGCATCTGTGAGACATGGTCGGGTCGGCACCTCTGCAAGGTGCTGGCAGAAACAGTTTCTGAGAGTTTCTGCACTATCAGCCTTCTGACACACAGGCTCCCTCTCACCCTTCTCGTCCTAAAGTCTTACCTCTTGCTATCCTAAACATTCACTTTAATATAAACTCAAACACTGACTCTTCATTAACCACCATCTACACCTCTCCTCTGATAAACCCAGCAATTTAGTCATTATTCTGAACCGACAAAAAACCTTGCACCAACCTTAAAATTACTGCATATCTAACTGTCAAAACTGAGAAAAATTGGTAGCACCATTACAGAGACAACTAGCTCTGAGTGTTTTTAAGATGCATTTTTATGTTTTGGGAGCCATTCCTGAGCATACAATTTTTGAAGTAAAATAAAAGGGTGACTTTTATCTAAAGTAAGTTTTCTACAGCATAACAGAAGGTTGAAAACATAATGATTTAACTTAATTTAGTGTAATTGCAAAAGGAAGGCGATGCTTAATTCCAATCATCTGGATGCAAGTAAGTGCCAGCACTATGTCAGGCGCAGTTTACAATGCCAACAATGGGAAAGAATTAATTCCTCTGCTTGTGAGGAAGGGGTGAACCTGCTCTCTTCCACTCCTAGGATAGTAACACTGATTTTGAGTGATAAATAGCAGATTTACACCGCTGTGCCCGAGATCAGAATCTGGTTCGTAATAAAGCTTCGATGTGTTTCAGGAGTGAAGACACTTCTTCAAGGACTTTAAGATAAAGCACATGTTTTAGAGCTTTATTCAGGCAGGTTCCATTCAGGCTGAGTTTCAAAGAACCTGAATGACAAAGTGCTAGAAGGCGACTTTCTATCAAAGAGCACACTGTTATCTCTTACTCTCATATAATAATATGCCAGGAAGCAGCAGAGATTATGGACCATTTCTCTCATACTTTCCTCCGCCTTTTCTCATGAGTAGGGATGCCAGGTGAAGGCCGTGAAGATTGGGTCTTCCCATCTTCACCCTTCCACCCTTTCCTCCCTTGACAGCCCATGGTTCACCAGGATGCTGAAAACCTGAAAACAACCTTTTGCAACAGCAAGCACCCTGGCATCGACCCCTCCCAAAACAGCCCTGATGGAGAGAAGCCTGGCGCACCATGCCAGCCCCAGGTTTTCTTCTGGAGAAGGGAAGTCATGGACATGGGACATAGATGTTTGAGCGTGAGAGGGGAATGGCATGAGCACCATGAGCAAGAAGCAGTGCCTGGGGTGGAAGGGAAGGGTCCCACTGCCCTGAAAGCATCTCCCACCTCGGGAAGGAAACTTTAACACTGGTTTAACATGTGCAGACCAAAGGGACACAATCCAGCACACAATTATTTTTCTTTTCCTTTTGAAGACATTTTTCTCCCTCCTCCTCAACTCCCATAAGGCAAAACTATCCGTTTCTGTTAAGGTAGCATGGTGGCATCTGGGTGTCAGCTTTCTGGCATTTGAGTTAAACAGTAACCATAAAGAAGAGCTTGTGAGAGACAGTAACTGTTCTTGATGTCAAGTCTTCCTGCAATGGGGAACTGCTTTTAAATCATTTCCCTGAAGAATAAAATAGAATAGTTTCATGATAATTGTTTTATTTCCATGGAGAAGTGAAGGAAAAGCTGTAGGGCTTATATTCTTTACCACAACAGCTTGAGGATGCACAAGAGGATTCCTGTTTCTGCTTTCACTCATTTTAATTTTTCTTTCTCAGTTCTCTTAATTTCAGTTTTTGTTGCCCTCTCTGTTTCTCTATAAATTCTTGGATTTCTTTTCCTTCTTGGAGCTTTACTCCAAGCTCTCTGTGCTCCTTCTTCCTTCATGTCGCTCACTCACAGCTTGTTAAACGCGCTCTCTCCCATTGACCTCTCTGGTGCAGCGATAGCTGGTCACAACCCTTTGTAGACAACGGCCAGTTCTCTCTTTCAGTGTGAAAGGTTCAAGCCAAGACTCAAGGATAGCCATTTTCAGAGAGGGTCAGCAATTCTAAGGAAAAACAGAAGCTGTCTCTTAGAGACAACAGCACTGCACTCAAAGACAAAAAAGCATTTGTTCATCAGCATCCATATATTTCAATTCAATCTCTCCTCACACCTTTGGGGAAGGGTGGGAGAACCCTAACAACAATGAGCAAATAGGCGAACAAGAATCATATGCACACTAATAAGATGAACTGGTATTTCAGAGGCGTGCCTGCAAAAATTTTCTTGTAACAGAAAAGGTGATTGGTAGAAGAACTGCTATGATCCCAGCTAAGGGGTTACATTCTATGTCAAACACTTTAGTAGATTTTTTTGATAATAACTTCCCAAAAAAGGGTTTTTTCTTCTGATTCTTTTTTTTTTTCCTTCTTTTTTTTTGGACTACTGTACTTTGCCTTTGCCTGGCGTGACTCATATGCACAAAAATGTGCTTATCACAAATGAAACACATTTTCAGATTTATATGCTGAGGTAGCCAAAACATAAAGCTTTTGACTTTTAAAGTTTCAAAGTATTTCTAATGATTACAGAAAGGTCTGATGTGCTTGAAGATACGAGGCTCATCACCAAGGCAGCAGTAAGCTCAGGTGAAGGCATAACAAACCAGTTTTCCTCCATGACTGGGTCACCCTGTACTGAGGTGCAGAGGTCTGGTTACATACACACCAGTGAGCATGTATCCATAGGACCAACACTGGAAACGACATTTCTTCTGCATTGTGTGGCCACATAAACATCAATTCATGTTCTAAAAGAACAATGTCATATCACTTGGAAAATATCATAGTATCTTGGCAACTTATACTGGAAACTGGAAGGTATAAAAGGAAATTATTACCCTATATCACCCTGATGCATCTACTTTTACCAGAGTACCCACTGTTGGCGAATGTGAAAAGCAGGATGTTGGGCCAAATACCCTGCTGTTACTCCAGCTGGGGAAGCAAATTTCATATAAAAAATTTAAGATATTTTGACACTAAATCTTGTATTTCTTATTCAGGTGGAGTCTGGGCTGTCTGATCGTATATTCTTATCACAGTGGAGAATTCAAATATACTAAGCTTTATACACAGAAATGATTATCAAACACACAGTACAATGAAAATTAAATGTCTGGTAGGTGAGTAAGAAGGTGTCTTCCACCTTCATGAGCTACCGCTCCTGAGCTGGTGTGTTTGGTGCACCAACATTTCTAGCTATACTCACTCACAGCCTCACTCCCTTAACGAGAGCAGAGACAAACTGAGAACCTCGGTACTTAAACGCCATGGTCAGTCCCATGAGAAGAAAATGCTCAGGAGTCGTAACTGCACTGTGTCCCTGCCAAGGACAGTCTGCACATTATCTCCTGGAGGTACATAGCAACAAAAACTTTCTCTTTGCTTTTAAGGCAGCTATAGGCAACACAGCATCTTAGGCTGTGGACTGCTGTGGCTATCACCGAGAGTCTTGGCAAAGGAAGCATGCTCGTATCGAGTACTGTAATGTTGAACTAGCAGATTACACCAAAGCAGCTAAACTTTCTTATGCTGTCTCTCTTTTTATTTATTTCTTTCCTGCTTGTTATCACAACTATGCCATAGAGAGTTTTCTTTGGAACATTCTTCTAAACACGATAAGACATCATACATTCTTTATCCTAATGGAATAGTGCATGAGGTACCCACCATATCTCACTTCCTCTGAATAACTTCAGGAGAGAACAGAGTGACATAAAACCAGGATGCATTTTTCTAGTCAGAAAGTGGTGAAACAGGAGACAATGCTCATGTGGATGAGGCCACAAAAGTAGGACCTGCAGGAGCTAGAAAACCCAACTTTTGTTTTCTCCTGTGCTATTGAGTCATTGTGGGAACTGGGTCCAGGTACTTCAAGATCAAACCACATACAAATTCAAGAGCAATGAGCAATTAAAGCAACTTGCTAGGAAGGCCTGTCAGATCCTGACTTAAAGTTACCTCTCTATCAAAGTGGTCACGTACTTTCTATGTCTTGTCATGACAGTTTATTTTTACACTTAGAAATGAGCATAAACTCCTACGACTTTTTAGCAAAAGGAACTACACAAATGTAAAATATTTGTGGAAGTGAACTGTCACCACTTAGAATCTGACTTCTTTACAGATCGGCAACAAGGCATTTTTATACAGGTTCTATCATATAAGGGGAAGAGAACATTTACTACTGGAAATTAACACTGTTGTTATTTTGTTGGTATGAAAGCGGCAGCAAACGTGCTTCTTCAGTTTACTTTTGAATCCTGAGCAGAGCCCATATTTCACACAGTAATAGGCAGTAACTTCCACAGAGGGGGAACATTATTACAATGTCCTAGCTCCCAATGGCTGAAGGTTGTAAAGGATAATATATAGCACCTGCTGAATCTGCAGAAGGAAAAAAATACAATAAAGAGCTCCCTATCGGCACACTCCTCCTTTTTCAGAAGGACTTTCCAATAGGTGTACAGGCAGGTGTTTTAGGATGGTTAAGTCACTGCAGCTGGTTTGACACTGGTATTTGATGGTTGCAATGACAGAATAGGAAATGACAGGAACAGACTATCCCCACAGTTGTTCCGGGTTTTAAAATCCAGAAATGCTGAAGCTAGGAAAATTTTGAGTTACCCCTTCCTTTTGTGCAGCACAGACCTCTTACTGCTATCTAAGGGATAGCTACCACCCATCCCATAAAGATCTCTGAATTTCTGAGATGTAGGACTATAAAAGTAAATGACGCAAAGATACCCACACTACCACAAACTCCTCCCTTCTGTTTCACAGAACCTCTTTCTGTTGCATCTTCTGAACAAGAAACACCAAGACAAGAGTGTCGTCTTCTGTCATTCAGGAGCTGCAGAGCTCTGAAGACAGGGGCACGCACGCTTCTAGTTGCCCCAGTCACAGACAGTGAACAATGATGAACTGATCAAGCTCCTTTACTCAGCCTTCTGCAAATCTCCTCAGATGTTCTAGATTTGCAGAGTACTCCAGAAAGCTGGTGTCATATTTAAGCTTTGCTTTTAGATACACTTGATCCCAACCATGTGATGGGGAACCTTAATTAGCAAGAAAGGCACCGTTCCTCACTCCTCTTTAGGTTACATGCAAGATTACAGCATTGTGAAAATACAAAATGCTGGATTGTATCCAACTGCATAGCATTACAAGGCGATACCAAGTTACCTTTTGGAGTTTCTGTCAAGAAGCTGACTCTGAAGGTGAGAAATCCTTGGATGAAAGGAGACTGCCCTGAAGGTCCCGTCCCTGCAGAGGGTCTGCTCACCAACATTTCCCTACGATCACCGCCACCTTCTGAACTCATCATGGCTCCTGCCGCCATGGTTCACAGAGATGGGGACAATCACTCCAACAACTTTGGCCAACCTCATGAACACTCTTGAAGATTTAAGCCAGGACCTTGGGAGCAGAGTCAGATGGAGACCACAGGAGTGCCATGTCTCTGTGCTCTTGTTGGTGCAGGTTTCTCAGCAGATGATCAAGTTGGGAGTGAAGCAATCCATATCCAAATAGTATGCTTGAATCAATCCAGACCCCAAGAGTTCCTAAATCTTTACTAACTTCCAGCAATCTTTACTTTCATTATCTAGGACAGGCTTTTATAACTTATGTCATCTCTGTCATCAGAAAAGCACTCTAGCTGCAATAATTTTTCACACTGTACATCACGGCAATTTATTTATTTGACTGGAAAGGAAAGGATAACTGAGAAAGAGAGCTTTTATTGTGATGTGCTCTCTATTGCAATGCTTCCCACATCCATGCCCATTTGTATTCCATCACCTCTGGGTTATGAGCATTTCTGTCAATGGGGATTGTCATGGCTGTAAAGACTTAACTCCTAATACCTTCAGATTAAAGAATTTTTCCCAGGCACTTTTTTTATAAGTTTTTATAAGACATATCAGTTAGGGGGTTTAGAGGTTCAGTGATCACCCACTGTCAATCCTATTTGCTTGTTTTCTTTGCCAGGAAGGCACTAAAATGTATTTAACCTGAGCCCCTCTGCAAGATCATACTTCTTTTCTCTACTAAATGTTCTCTTGTCCCTACTCTAGAGTGAGTCTTCGCACCGAATTCATCAGAGGCAGAGCTGAGCCCTAAACCCTAACAATCACGCTCTCCTTTAGGACTGTTCATACGATGATATAGGTATTCAGGATACAGATTCAGATGATCAAAGTGTCCTGAGGAAGATGCCAGCTCTCACTGCTTCCTTCGGCAGTTTTAACCATGGGAATATTGGCTAAGTTCTTTACGGTACATTTGACTAATATTAGGATGAAAAATAATTTCCTTTTTGTAGTAGGCAGATTGATGAGACTGAGAGTATCCTGTTCTGTAGGCATCTGGATATGCAATTCTGTACACCCTACTTCCCCAGCATCAAACTCTGACTTCACTTGGACCAAAGAAAGGCCAGGAAGCAGAAAGCATATCTCACTGTCCCAGAAAAAGGATCTGGGGCAGCAGGGGAAAGTCATAGCTGGTTGGCAAGGTCAAATCAAAGATTTACTTAAATAAAGTAGTTTGTGAAAGGTCAGGAAAAAAGTATGAGAGGAGGCAAACAAAGAAATTAGAAGGGTGACAGGGAAAAGATAGTAAAGTCAGGTTAGAAAAATCTTGCTTCTCTCCAGATGAGAGTGATTTTCTTTCTTCAGCTGAAAAAGTCAACCTAACCTTCCATGCTCGGAGAAAGAGCAAAACCAGCCAGTACAGTTTTCAGCTAACCCTACAGTCACTGTTTCATTTTCTACGAAATAATGGACAGTTACTAATACTTGGGTATACTTTGTATGTGAACACCAAAGACCACCACAAGAATCAGCTTCCTCTTTATCCTACAGTATAGTATAGTCAGGAGAAGACTGTCACAACAGTGACACGAGATAGATCTGTCCCTGAAATTTTTATCTGGTGCTAGAAATGAAGATACATGGGTCTGGAATGTGCTATAAAACTGTGGAAGAAATGACAGGAACAGCTGGGATGTTCTTATTAAAAAAAAAAAAAAAAAAAAAAAGGAA
Organism: Burhinus bistriatus; assembly: GCA_013397275.1. Taxonomy (NCBI): domain Eukaryota; kingdom Metazoa; phylum Chordata; class Aves; order Charadriiformes; family Burhinidae; genus Burhinus; species Burhinus bistriatus. Next base: position 213,382 of record VYXH01003969.1, on the reverse strand, counting down.
AAGTTAATTCTGCTGACCATACTCTTTTCTTGACTCTGTGGGCTACAATGAGCTCTGTCATAGTGATATCATTTACAACAAACTTGATTTAAACTGGTTGCATTACAGCAACCGGGAATACTATATGGCCTTTAATGTTCTTAAGCTTATTTTGCAGTGAGAGCATGATGGTTTCTATACAGGCATTTGCTGCTGAAATGGGAAATAGGTGGGCTGTTTGCTGAGTCTGTCAGCTGGAACACTGACAATCGCTACTTGGACTGCTTCAATGTAAACATAATTTTCTTAGACTTCAATACTCTGGGTCTGATCCTTCTTTAATGTTAGTATACATTAATCTACTTCATTATTCTTATGTTTTATTTACATCACAACAAGAAAACAATCCCATCCTTTATGTTTAACCATAGGATGTATTTACGTAGCTTGCAGAAAGTGATGGTGAAAAATTTTCAAAGCGCCACCATTTTATTTCAATCTGTGTTTTCCCCTCCCCCTTTATAGAGGTCCAATGTGTCAGTGCTGCGCCCTGGGAAAATGGGTATTTGCAAGCAATGTCCCTGGGCAGTTTTCATTTCGTCTTGAGAACAAATGTCAAAAGTCTTGCTTCATTTCTTAAATCAGATTTTCACTGTTAAAGCCAACTTTAAACCATGTTATACTTAATAATCACAGAATTCATAGACAATGCTACTAGTTGGATGTGTGTGTTTCATTGGGGTTAAGTTTGCTCATTTCATTTCTTCTAGAGACTTTTCTGCCTGTGAATCTTCAATCCAGTTTCTCTAAATGTGTCCAGTTAAGTTCTGAAATCTAATTTCTTCCTGGTCAGTATTAGACTCCTATGCTTTCTGATTATGTACATGCACATCTGGAAATCAGCCTGATTTGGTTTAATTTCTAAAACTGCAGCTGCATTCCCTTGTTTTATAACTACGGTCAATGTGAATTAGGCATCTGGAATCTTTGTGTCACTCAAACCATTTTAACTCTATTTATTTTGAATCTCTCTCGTTGACGTTTCTGCTTGTCTGATGGTTTGCGAGATGTTTGTTTCCTTTTTCACATTCCCACAGTGCAATTGTGTCACTTTCCATGAAGCAAACTGTTTACTACTGTCAAATTATCTACCTGTACCAAAGCAGTAACGGGATCTGCATGTGGTGTTAAAGTTCCATTTTTGCTCCTCTTCAGCAGTAGTGGAATTTTATACCGTAACTCCAAGCATTTAGGTCTATGAAAATTAATCTAAAAAGATTGTAACAAGTCTGGCAAGTAACATTTGGGTTTTTTGTAAGTAGTCCACACAACATGCTTTCTAAGCACTGACTAAAATGTAACGCTTCTTGCAATGGGTAAATGGCATAATATTTATACCATTTGTTTCCTATGAGGGAAGCTTTTAAAGTTTTTCTTTTCTTTTGAAAATCATATTTGTAATAACAGAGAAACTACTACCTTAAATTGGAGAGAAAGTACAGGAGTTCAGTAAATACAGTGATTTTTCAATCCACAGGCATTATCAAGCAGCCACAAAAATAACACTGGCCACATTTTCTGGAAAGGATCCATACTACTCACAGCCATCCTTCTGCCTCCTACTTGCCCTACTTTTGTGCTACGGAGCCACCTTATCTCAGGGAACATTTGACAAAGCGGTTTCCACCGGAGCGAACTTCCCTGCCGCCCCAGGAATCACCTGGCATGGGTCACTAGAGACCCCCGGGCCCCTTCCTTGCTGCCCCAGGCTCACCCCACACACGCACAGACAGAGGCTTCTCCCAGCCCTGAGCTGGTTCCGCTGAGGAACGCCAAAGCAGAGCTGCGGTGTCAGACTCAATGGCCATGCCGCACGAGGCTCTTTCCCACAAGCACACTTACAGTACAATTAAAGGAGTGTCTTCCTCCCTCCTCCTCCTCCCCCGCTCGCTCTTGTAGTACCTGAACCTGAACTTCTCCCTTGGATAAACAAACACCTGTACCGAGAGGTATATTTCTGGCCTTTAAGGAATTTATTCTCGTGCTTTTTATTTAGGATTTTCAGTTTTACCTGTCAGTTGCACTCACTACGGGCTGGCATTTCTTTTTCACCTCTATCGTGGGTGGCACATTACCTAAGACACATATTTTTCAACCCACTTACCTAATTCCAGCAGAACAGGCAGAAGCTGCTTTATTAGCAGTATTTATACAACTCACTTGCAACAAACATTTTTTTAATTTTATTTTTTTATTTTTTTTTTTTTTTGTGAGCAGTAGTATTGGCATGAGGTTCTGATTTTAGGTAAAACAATCACTGCCCACTACAGCCCCTCAGCCAGTCAAACAGTTAAAGCAAGCAAAGCAAAACAAGCCAGTCAGACATTATCAGAGAGCACGGTGATTAGAACAAACAACAATACAGGGGAAAAATGCATGGCTATTCAGAAACCGTCTTTTGGGGACTGAAGGAGAGATCTGGAGCCATTTTTCAGTAGGTTCATGAGAAAATGTCAGCACACACATGCTACTGTACTGTCAGATTGCATCTTAATTTGGCCAAAGGGGACCCAGGCAGTCACCCCTCACAGACAAATTTTAAAGGCCCATTACAAATCTGATTTATGGGTTGCTAAGAATCCCCCTGCTATGGTCTGCAGATTTTGCATGACATGGAGCTGAAATTCAGCTACAGATAAGTGTATGCTTCTCTATATGATTTAAATCCATCTGAATTCAATATTTCTTGGACATCGGTCAAGTACCCCCCTGTTTGCCCACCCCCTTTCCTCCTAATAGCTTAAGGCAGTTTACTTCAGAATGAAGCAGAGCATTAACCTGTACAAAATTGCTAATTTGTATATAACTCTCTTGCTGTCATTAAAAAAAAAAAAAAAAAAANATAATGTGCTTGTTGATAAAAAAAAAAAAAAAAAAAAAAAAAAAAAAAAGCAAATGCCTTTTGTTCTAAAAAGGCAAGGAAAATTTTTCAGGAACAAAAGGAATGCATCTGCCCAGCAAGAGAAATGAGAAATAGCTGGGGTTTGTTTTAGATTTTTAGACATGCTGGTGTTAACAGCAACCATTCAAATATAAATGTTAATTCGCTTCTCTCTTTCATCTTTTAAAAAATTCTATTGGCTTTTTCATCAAAAAAAAAAAAAATCACATTCCTTGCCATCAGTGAAAAGTCAAAGATCGTAAGAGTGAAATGCATTTGGAATTGCTGAAGAAACACCATTCAAACTTGCTCCACTTGAACTGCCCATTGTTACAATCCAGACAATGTACAACAACAATCACAGCTCAACTTCTAACCATGCCCACATCACAAGAAATTCAAAGTCAACAGCTCTTTTTATTTCCATAAACATCATAAAGCCTTCATTTGCAGTTCCCCTGGCAAAATCCTAACAGCGTCACAACAGTCATCTGACAATTTGTGAAAGAAGCATGCAGTTTGTCTTAAAGCATGGTGTTTCGTACAGGAACTATTCTAAACAAAGACAACATCAAAAGCAACACAAGATTCGCGCAAAGCAAGTCCGACTCAGCCCAAGTTTGGATTCAACATCTGGCTGAACACGGTAGTGCCTCTAATTTTGGGTTTCCTTTGTAGGATTAAAACCCATCTAATCTCTTTAACTGACCCCATCACAGGTCCCAGCTATACTGCTTTACAAATCGCGAGAGAGAGAGAGG
>VYXH01003969.1:159931-208998 GCA_013397275.1 Burhinus bistriatus | reverse complement strand
CCCCGGCCCCCGGCAGCCACCACCTACCCCGGCCCCCGCCAGCGCCTTCCCAGATTTTTCAGTAAAAGGGGCAGCTTTAGGTGGCGGTCAGGTGATCTTCCTGTTAAAAACAGAAAAGGATGCTCGGGGATGGAGCGCATGAATCCGTGGTGGTTTTCGAACTAGCCATTTACATTACAAAGCAGGGAGGAAAATACAGCTCTGAGGAGATCATTAGGCATCCTTCAGCTTTCCAGCTCTCCTCTAGAAAGCCACAAAAGCAGGCACAGGGGAAAGACGTGTAATTAAACTTTTCAGTGGTAATAATCACACATAGTCTGTATACCATGACACTCCTAAATATTTAAAAGTAAGGGCTTATTCTTAAATAAACATAATTATTTTTCAAATTTTCATAGAGTCTATGCTGGTTCTGTAAGTCCCTTTAGAGCTTCTGCCCAATCGTATTTTTTTACAATACAATCTTTAAATATTTGTGCTGAAGCCATATTTAACATCTCAACAGCAAATGGACCATACACAACTGAAAACAATTATTAGTTCTTTATTCACAGTATCACATTGTAATTCAAGTTATCTTTGACATAAGGGCCATTACGTGTAAACCTGACTTTCTGAATTGTAGCTTATCCAACGGCCCCCAGGATTACCCTGATTAAAGCTACCATACTGTGCAAGGCTTTGGAGCTTAGACTCTAAAAGACTGAAAGAATGAAACTGTAGCCCCAGATTCTGTGAGAGTCCTAGTTATTGCCAAGTTTTCAGAAATACCCAAATATTTTTGCAAAAGTTAGATTTACTTGCAAACAATACATTGCAAGCAAATCTTATAAGAAACAAGGACTGTAAATCTTGATCAAATAACAAATTTTTAACCCCAGTTGTCATTAAAGATTTTCTATCAGGTTTAATAAGACCAGCATTTCACCCAACATATCTCCTTTGCATCCATTATAAAATGTTAGAAAACAGGAAACATTTGCAAAACTAGGCACAAAAGGTAAAGTAGGTCTTCATTTTTAATCAGATTTTCCGAAAAACTTTAAATGTGTAGCTGTAATATATCACCTATTCCAGAACAAACCTAAGTCCATCTTCCTATGACCATAGTCTTAATGACTCAAGTTAAAGCCAAAACCCTGCTCATCCATCCATCATCTAGCACAGGCACTTCTAATGCTTCCCAATGTTTCCAACAATATCATAAATAACTATTTACCCATCTCATATTCACTGCAGATCTGTTCACAGGCCACACCTCAGTCCCTCTGGCACTACATACAGAATGCAAATTTCCACCTTTTGCTTTCCATGCTGCCACTCTTATGATGTAAGGTAATTCTTTTGATAAGGACACAAAGGAGCAACCTGAATTTGTTTTAGGATACCACAGAAAAAGAGCTATACAAGATATCATGGATTATCTGCAGCATATTACTAGGCGATCTCTGTGAGATCCATACTACCAACTCTTTTTATCTTACTCTGAATTTCAGAGACTTAAGGTTTTTAACTCTGACACACCCATGTTAGTGACGCTGCAGTAGGAGTGCTTAACATCATTCCTATCATAGCCAAAGTTTCTGCCATAGTCCGTGAGCTTTTGGCAGAAGTCAATGCTGACTCCAAGGGGCTGGTGAAATTCTCATTCCTTTAATATATGAAGTCCTTTGGAACCAGTCTTCCTAGGAAAAAACAAACAAACAAACAAAACACCTGGACTTCTGCTTGTGCTAGATTTCATTAAATTATATGTTGAAAAAATTTCAGAAGTGGGACTCTTGTCATGCCAAGGTAAGTATATCCTTGTAGAAAAGTATTTAATGCCTTGCACACTCAACACTTTTATGATGACACTAACATTAATGTTTTTTAAACACATTAATGTTTTTTAAACACATTAATGTTTTTTAACACAACACATTTATGATGATCCCAACAATGAAGGCCATGCGAGCCAACAGAAGCCAGAAGAACCAGACAATTTCACGTTGATCATCTAAGTTTCTGGATGTAAGTGGAATTCTACAGTTTTTCGGGACTCTGTATATCCACATGTAGTTTATTGACAATTTTTTTCCCTTCATTCTCCTGAAGCAACAATAGTGAAAGAAGGGTAATGACATAGAGTGGCTAGAATGGGTCAAATAGAACAGAATCAGCCAAGAAAATCATCTGAAGAGGCTAGCAGGGACAGCCAAACCATTTTTCTTACACATAACACAGAATTGCATGCATGTTGGTGTTTTCCAGCTTGGATATTAGCAACAGTTTTCTATTGGTATAAAATCAACATAAAACTTGTTTTGAGTAAAGAAACCTGTCATTGCTGAAAAGGCAGGTAGACACCATTATCTGGCCAGCTACTTATAGTAGTTACAATATTGTGTAAATCATGGGGCTGCTCAACAAAATTTCCAACCTAAAGTCAACTACTAGCATGCGGTTGTGTCACTCTGCGCACAGGACTCCCATTGAATGTGATGAGTTTCTTGATGAGCAAGAAGATCACATCTTATGCATACTTACTACAGCCACCAAAAATGCTCAGTTTAGTAAAGCAGAGTACACTATAGATTTTCAACACTGAAATGCTGTGGTCACCCATCTAGTGCTAAGTATGGTTTATGACTCTCAAAGGACAGTAATTTAATTTCTAAGAAACAAAGCAATGATTTTAGACTTCCCATAAAATCTTTTAAAATGCCTGGGCTGTCATACAAATTGACAGGAATGAGATATTCTGAATTTACGTGTTGATGCACTAATAAGTACAGGCCTAATCCACTGGAAGAAACTAGGTGATTATCTTCTATCTAAAGGGCATACATATACATCGATATGTAGATATACATACAGACATGTGTACATAATTAACCAAAACCACATAATAAATACAGATGAAAACCTGTCTCAACCATGCAGATAACAACTATGTTTCGGGAACTGTGTGCAGTAATACTTATAAAAATAAAAATCTGCACAAACTGGTATTTTACTCAAAAAAGAAATACAGTATTTTTTAATCATTGAGTTTATCACCTCTAAACCTTTGAGAGGAATTTGAAAGTTTCCTGGCAGTATCACTATTTTTAAATTATGGTCTTTTAAAATTTAGAGCTTTAATTTGAACACCACCACATACATAATCAAATTATCGAGGCATGACGAAAATAAATTAATGGTCTACTTTGCTATAGAAATAGTCTCAATATTTGCAATGTTAATTTTAAAACAGTAAAAACATGCATACATCAACATAAAGTAACAATAACCCCCCCCTATTTTATTTGTAATACATAACAGCCTTAAGGCTGGATTTATTCCTAAAAGAAGCCATGGAACTAGGTTGCATTTTTTTTACAGTTCATTTAAGGTAGACGCTTAAAAATGAAACTATGTCCAATCAGTAGCAAAATATATGTCATGTAAGTGTATTTATGAAGCCTTTTTGAATTTGTGCGGCAAACAGGCATGAATGCTTTCCTTTTCCATTACTCGTCAGATGTAGAATTTGCAAGTCTGTGTTTCAAAAGTAATGCTAAAGGAGATAAAACAATATTAACTTGAGATCCTTTACATCAGTATCATTGATGAGTGAAAATATCCCAGTGCATACAATGTACACACGTAATTTATACAATGGGGAAAACCACTACAAAATTAGCACTGTCAGTATTTCAAGTACCTTTACCTTCAGAAATACTGTAGACTATAATCACTAAGGTTAATAATTTTGGCTGGATTTGGTTTCGATTTTGAATGTGCCTACAGTCCTTTGTGCTCAAAGGAGAAAGATTGCCAGGGGGCAAGAGAAAGAAGGAAGGCTGAGTTAGAGATGTGGTCCTATTCCAGTGACATTATAAATAAGCCATTTGACATGTGTGGGCTGTGACCCGTGCTAGAGATAGCATTTAATGTAGGCCTCTGTGTGGAATGAATCAGTCATTATCTCTGACTTTAAAACAGACTTAAAGAACTGAGAGATGATGAGCAAGGTTAATACAAATATCAATTGGAGCTCCTGGAATTTTCTTGTCCAATTATGGGAAGCCACAGGAAGAGATTATGGAAACTTTCCCTTCTTCAAAAACCAAATGAAAGATAAAAATAGAAGAAATAAAATTCCTTTGAGAGTGAGGAGGAAATTCATCATCCAACCGGCTAGAATGTCCATGCTGTTTTTTCTTTATGGGAGTGATGCAGGAGTGACATCAGCTGTCGGACACTACTAAAGAAACTGCTTGAGCAAAATGGAAATTGAATGGATAGATCCTGTTCAACACTGATGTCAACAGTGGACCCTTATTTGCTGCTTCAGAAGTCTATGCTACAGGAAACCTCTTAACAATATAAAAATGAGGGTTTGGACTGCATGTACCCACTGAAATATCTCATAGCTCTTTTTGTGGAGCAGGAATTCAATACCAATATCCTGGCTAGAATCTTGAAGCAGGATAAATGTTTTGGTGACCCAGACTGAAGAGAGAAAGATTTCATTCTTTACTTCGCCATATAGACACAAGCGTACACCTGTGTATATGCATGTGTGTGATCATAGCTTGGGTAATTCCTATCTGTCTCAAAAAAGGAAAATAGGACGTATTCTTCAGAGTAATACAATACAGTTAAAGAAAAAGATATATAATTCACTGACTTTTGTATCTAAACTGTCTTCAGTGCTGCTGTTAATCTCTACATACGCATCACATTCCATCCATGAAATGGCAAAGTCGTTCCCTTGTACAAAATTTGTAGACTTTCAATTCAATTCAATTCAATACAATTCAATTTCTAGAGGATTGGGGGGATAGAAAGGGTAACTTTCAGCCAAACTTTTACAAAAATTCTTGCCAGCTCTTTTGACAACCAGTTCTGAGGTGTGTGTTTCAGAGAAGACTGAATGTCTTCATCTAACTGCTAAGTCTTAATAACTTTGGCAGAAACAGGTGGATGGAAAAAAAAAATCATAAAAATGTCTGGTTACTTTTTGGAGGATATTAATTTAACTTTCTTGGGATAGTTACACTGTTTCTTCCTGAGGTTGTACTAATGCCTGTACAGGTCCATGATGAGAAGGAAAAGATAATTATAGTCCTCTCCAGACAGTGTAGTGTGTTCATTAAGCATGCTATTTTGGATAAGTAAGTTTTTAATTGGTTTCCTGTGCCTGTAAGGAGGATGGCCTATGGTAGTATGGCAGTGAGGATCTGCGCCCCTACCGCTTTTCCCTGTTGGAATTCAATAAAGTTTAATTGGATTACAATGGGGGTAGCCACAAGATGTCAATTACTGGTATATTCACAGTGTGGACCTCTTCTTCCACTGGCATTTGATTGACTCACTCTGCACACTTCTCTTATTACAGAACCTCTTCCCCTTCTTCCCAGAGAATAAGTATTGTACAAAGATGCCATACTCTTTATTAAACAGCAGCATAATGACACAACTCTTGTGGCATTGCCTGCAAAAATTAAAGCTGTACCTGGTCTGAGTTTACAGCATGTGACCTACTTTATTTAAAGCTAGTTCTGGAATGTTCTTCTGCACCTGTGACTTTGCCCATGTCTTGATAGTCTCTCTCCCTAGAACTGGGAAAAGATACCATTTTATGAATTATGCAAAATCATCCTTTCTCCAAGGGGAAAAAAGCATGTATTTTGGTTTGTTCATATGAGAAAATAGCTAGAATAGTTTGGAAAGAATTTCCCCAGATTTCAACTGTTTAAGGCATTTGAAACAATTAAATAAACAGAATCCCTTAACCTATCTTTCTGACTGCTTCCTAGTCCTCTTTGATTTAAGATATGAAACCATAAAGATACCAAATGTTTTTGTTAAAAGTACTTGGTATTGTTGCAAAACAAAGGAACTAAATCCACGAAAACTGGCCAAAGAATTTGCCAATTCTCTTTTTACACAAATGATATTTTGATGAAATATAATTTTAAATGAAAATTCATATTTTTTTATGTCTGTTTTTTCCTCTGTTAAATAGACAAGCATAACAAGTTTTGATTTGTAAAACTTTTTCACAGAGAAAAATAATTTCCTGACCTGTAAAGGACAACTAAGGTGTACATTTGAAAAACACTGTGGTTGTAGCAACATTAATAACCACATGACTGTGTTTTTACTCCAATATTATTTCACCCTGATTTAAGAAGAGCTGAATTATGTGTTAGCAAACATTCCTTAACTCTGTGTGCAATACTGATCCTACCACTAGTAGGAATGAAACAGAAAGAATAAGAGAATTTAAATTTGCGGGAGGGATAGATGTAATATTATAAAATAACAAGGCTCTTGACTGAGCCATTTTACACTAGCATTACTGCACTGTGCTTCCAAGTTATTACGTATTTGCTCATCTGCATGTTTGCTCAGCACTCAGAAGTCCCTATATGTGATGCAAACCCCATGTAACACAGTTCTCAAAATTTTAATTACAAGCTTTGGATTAATATCATGCTAATAACAAAATAAAAATGCAAATTGTTAAGCACAAAGTCTATTAATTTATTATATTTGCATTCATTGTTATTACAAAAATGCATTTTTATAAAAAAGAAATATAAAATTATATTAAAAACATGTATTTAATATTATAATAAAATAAAGGAACTTAGAAAAGAATGCAAAATCCATTTTGCTATTCTTTTTGTACATACTTTATTAATGTACCTTTTTAAAAATGAATTATGTTTATATGGGGATGCTATAGTGCATTTGCAAAAGAAAATGGAAGTCCTATACTATTTGCATAAATAGTGCAACTCCACAGTTTGCTAGTTACAGAATGTTACATTCCCTATTGTAAATCTTATGGTTACTTACCAAAGACTTTTAATTTTCCACTGAAGCCAATAAACATTTTACTGAGAAGTGGCTAATTTTAAATTTCAAATGTGATCGCTCTGGAGAGAACCAATAATTGGAAATTATGACACATTCTTTCTTTTTTTTTTCCCCATGTCATATGGGAAGAGGAGGTAAGCATTTTCCATACTATTGCTCTTTCACTCTAAAAATCCCAATGTGGGGAACTCATTAGGACCTCTACAGGCTAGAAGTTTAAATTGAAATTCTGGTGGTTTTTTTTGTTTGTTTGTTTGACTCAGTAGCTCCTACTAACAAAAAGCCATAATGAAATTACTCAAAATATTAAAAAAATAAAATTTTGTCTATTTGTAAGTATGTAGTATGACAGACATTTGATGGATCAGATACTATTTTAATTATTTTACTTCATCTTTCTTGTTGTATTTTCAGCATTTTATCTATGTGTGGTAACATTTTCCAGTTAATAAAAATGTGCTGCTATTATTATTAATAGTATCTATCTTTGTATTCACATGCATGAATGTATTAAATGTATTTCATACGCATTAAATGTATTTCATATGTATTAAAAGCAATCTCATTGCATATTATGTATGTTTGAAAACAGTCTGAAGAATTAGATAACATTTCCTATATGCACACATAAAACTGATAATTTTAATTTTGTATTTAAATCAATTATTGGATAGTTGTGTCAGAGACTGTCAGACTTTTCTGGTACCATGTTCATTTTTAGTTTCTAGAAAAGTTTGCCTAAAAAAACCCAGCCTCCTATTCATAGTGTACATAGTAATATTCTATCTAGTCACTAATAGTCAAACACACACACAATGGCACATCTGACATAGGCAGCTGAGTTGGGAATTGAAACCATAATAATTAACAATAGATTTCCTGATCTCACCATGACAAGTAAATGAAACACTCTGCGGTGTGCTTGCCCACTGGAAGAGGGAATTAACTCAGTATGAAAAGAAGAATGGAAGCATATCACTGATTAGATTTAATGCACAAGGAATGCAACAACGGGAAGCTTGTGTCAGCAGAACACATCAAACTCTTTTCTAAATATTGTGCACGAGCATGCAAAAATACACACATACACACTCCCTGTAAGAACCATAGTGAAACAGCACAAGATGTACAAAACACAGTCCCAATGGCCATAAATAAATAAATAAATGAATGAATGAAGAAATAAAATTATTGTATGTTCTTACCTCCTGTGAACAATTTAAGCTAATATTTAAATTTCATCGGTAATTTTGGTCTCATTCACTTCAGGTTTCCTATTTAAACGACTCCTCTATTTGTGAGGCCTCCAGTCAAGCTCGCGGTCCTCCTCTGTTCAGGACCTTGGAGAGCAGCAGCGCCGGCGCAGCCCACCGCTCCGCTGCCAGCGGCCCTCGGGCCACGGAAATAAGCGTCCCCTTGCGCTTTCATTTTACACCAATTATCATCCTCTCTTCTTCTCTGTGTCTCTCATGACTACTCCATCTTTCCTTTCCTCGTCCTCAAATTGTCTTTTTCTTTTATAGTGGCATTTACTGTTGCACCAACTTTCCCATTTGTCTGAAACAAAATGTTCTCCCTTTCGTTCTTCAAACTCAGTGCATTTTTAAATTTTTATTATTATTATTATTTTGTAAGGCTGCCTTATATTTAATGCTGACATCGTGGGACATGCAAGAGAAGTGTTGTATCAAGCATTACAGTTTTGTTGTTTTAATATATATCTGGTCAGCTATACTGCATTCTTTTACACCGCATACTGTTACAAAGCTTACTTTATAATAACCTTGAATCAGAAATTATTGTGATTGCAGTCATATAAATTAATTAACTACAGCCATAACAATACAGTTGTAGTTACTAATCTTCATTCACGTGTTAAACGCATTTCATAGAATCAAAGAATCATAGAATGGTTTAGGTTGGAAAGGACCTTAAAGATCATCTAGTTCCAACCCCCTTGCCATTTGAATGATTAAGATTCTCTTCAAAGCTTGAAAGACCGGTTAAAGTTTGAAATGATAAATAAAAACCTGATTCTGCAAAAACTTACAATGTTGAATGATCCCCGCCTGTTCACTGGAACTGCTCACCTGTACAAAGCCACATGATGTGTCCTTGCAGGGTCTGTACCTAAATGATCTCATTAAGGCTCAGAGTTTAATTAACTCTCAAACAGATATAAATCAAGAATGATTCCCGAAAGTCAGTACAGATTCATTGGTGTAACTCAGGAAAATTTTTTATGTTGGTTTCTTAAGGAAAATTAAGTTTCTGTGATGGTATTATGAGAGGGAAGCAATAACGGAAGCGAGGAGGATGTGATTATGATATATACCCATATATGCATTTGTCTGTGTGTCCTTCAGTCTCCCCTACCAAGCTTGAGCACAATGGCCAATTTAAAGTGATTTTTATAGTGCAATTGACATCTTCAAGCTATCAAGCTTTTAAAAGTTTTGTGAAGATACAAAGGGCTAGGCGAAATAAGGAAAGGCTGAATAAAGAGCTCATTCTGGAGCTCAACCACAAGATTCATAAGAAACCAGGTTTGTGGATTTGGCACCATGGAAGTATTCTTTCTCTTTAAAAGCTGGGAGAGTTCTGAAAATATATTTCACATCTCTCTTTTAATACTGTGGCTTTTGTAGGTTTACTGTGCTACATGGAATTCAAAGTGCCTCCTTAGCGATGGCCTCCCCATCAGAATAAGAATCAGAAGTAGCCTCTCTTTCTTCACAACAAACAAAACATCCATGCAATGTGCTTCAGAAGATTCAGACACAAAAAAACATCCTCAAATAAAAACAGTCAAACTGTTGAAATGTTGTGAAGAACTGCTTATATTGAAATGCTGTGAAGAATGGCTTATATTGGCTCCAAGGCACCTTCTACGAGAAATCCACTTCCAGTCATTGCACTTCTCAATACACAATAGGAAAATCAGGCATTATAAAACTGGGGGGTCTGAAGGGTAGAGGGACATGTATCCTTTAGAAAAGAAGGAAGAATTAAGTCGCATAAAAATGCAATCACATTCAAACATCATCAACAAATTACTGCCTTAATCTGGATCCCTCAGAACTCAGTTTGGGCTAATGTATAGGTCACTACATAACTTGGCAATTGTAGATGAAGAACAGTCCATCTGGCTCCAGTCAGTCCCTAAAGACAAACTTCACAGATCTGAGGTGAATGTTAGACTCTACAAAGCACATTGGGCTGAAGAAGCAGCTCTTTCTTGGGGAGATCTCACAATGGTACAAAATCATAGGTCCTACTTCCATATGCAGTGAAAGAGGAAGGCAAGCCATCCCCATTACAAGGTCAGTAGTTCTTCATTGTGCCATTATTATTACTGAGATCCCATGTCTTCAAAAGCAGACCAAATAATGCCACTCACTGTATAGGCACTGAGTGAATGTCGCACGGAAACCAAATCTGATATAGTATGTTACTGGTAAATAATATTGCATATCTAATGGCTCTTGTTTTTGCCCAGTACAAATAAAAATGTTTTCTCTAAAGTGTTTCTGATGACTTGACTATGATGGAGATCAAAACTTACCCATAAGCCACCAGAAGTGTTATTTTCTATAAGGATTCTAGAATTCAGCAGCCCCGTATTTGGCAGAAGAAACTTAACAAGTAAAGATTTTAAAGGAAATCTGTGCATTCAAATGTGATTGCGTTTTGCTGCAACACAAGATACAAGGATCTTCTGTAAATAACACACACTACCTTTTTTTTTTTGCATATTAAAAATAATAATTATTATTATTATTTATCTGTTTTTATGCTAATCTGAGCTAAAAGCTATGACCGGTAATGAGTACTGAATGGTATCAATAAAAAGACCTAGAGAGTTAAGATTTCCGAGGTCTTATATCCTATGCAATAGGAACATTAGAAACAGTTAAAATACAGATGAACACTTGCAGTTGCTATATGCAAAACTCAGAAATAATACTAAAAGCTCAATCTTTAATGATACCTTAGATGGAAATCTTATCTGATTTACAATCATGAGTTGGCATCCCAAGCACACAGCTTACAGTCTCCTCAGAAGTTAAGTAACTGCAGCTGCTGATTTTCCAGAGCATCAGGCCTTTATCCAGTTGTCAGACTCAACACCAAGAGCCCAGTCTTGCTTTTTCTTCTCCTTTATTTTTCTTTATTCTGTGGAACACCTTCACACGTGAAGAGAAACTCATTTTTGACATACATGTCAAGATTTCTAATATCGCAGTTTACCTCACTGCACCTGTTCTCCACTGAAAAGAAAAATTCTTGTGAACAAAAGTTACATATACCAAAATTCAGTGCGTATTCATTCAACCCTTCCAGTACTGAATGCTAACTTACTTTCTGATATGAAATTTGGTGAAATCATTTTTGAGCACTAACTTTTGAGTGTTGTTGCTAAAAACTCTTTATAGCCTAGCAAGCACAAAATACGAACAGAATATTGTACTGCAAAACTTTCTGGCTTGCTACTCCATTAAAATATGATACAGAAGGACTTTTCATTGTAACAAAAGAGTGGGACAAGAGTAACTTATCTATGGCTACCCCTAAATGAGAGCTGAAACGTCGGCTAGATTATAGATCTTGACTGCTGGTCTCATGGTCTCATGTTCATGCTGGTCTCATGAATCCCTAACGGATTCATAAGGGGAGTTGTGGATTTTTGTCTTTCAGATAAGTCTAATCTTATTCCAGTGACGGTACAGGCAGCAGTTTTCATTTATAGAATATTAAGGGTATTTTCAACTGTGAATAAAGAACAATAGTAATTCATCCATACTGGGATGTACTGCAGATGCTACATGGAGCTTTTGGCACTCTTTTTCTGCTAGTCGATTTTTTCATGTCATAGTAAAATATTCTATTTTACAGATAGTCTTAGATAAGGAAGAGCTGCTTAATCAATACAATGATCTTATTGCCAGTAGAGTAGCCTATTGAATATTATTGGCATTTCATCACAACAGAAAAAGCAGATGACTGAAATGTGGAGAACTAATTTGTTTCAAACCAGGCTACAGTCAGATAAAGTGTATTCTGAATTGAAAACTAGATAATGAATGGCTGGATTGCTTCTGTCCTCACTTTCAGAAGGTCAAGCAGGATATATTGGGAGGAACTTGTTTCCTATTTAGGGCATGGTTAAAACCGTTGTCTATGTGGCTCATTTAATGAGATAAGTATCCCAGAGGGAAGGAAGAGGATCACCAGAGATGAGTGATGAGCTAGACCATCGTTTCAAGGAGTACTGACTGAAAGTAGCACAATGACTCTTCTTTGAAAACTATGGATCTGTGTATACAAAATATGGCCTTATGATTCTGTGGCTACAAGTTTCAAAGAATACCTATATCCCACTGAATTGCAATGGAAAATCCATGAGACAATTCATACCAAAAAAGCTCTTCACTTATCTACTAAGAGTATGAAATCATGGTATGTAATTCTTGTTCACATTCTGGATGGGTTCTTTTCACTTCCTTTCTTCAGAATCCTATTTTCATTCAAATCTGATCACCATGCATACTTCTATTGTAAAATGTATTGATACTAATAATTTAACCATAGTTGAGCTGCACAAGGTCATTTGTGCTTGGGGGCAGAGGTTATTTTACTAAATTTAAAAATGAAAGAATAAAAGAAGCATTACATGACTCAGAAAAAGGCCTTGCTACTTTAGGACCTATATATTCTAACCAGTAACACTGTGGAATCATTCTTCCCTGAGGAAAAAAAAAAAAAAAAAAGTTAATATTAAAGGGGCACAAACATTCTTTAGACTCTGTCACATTTCCAGACACAGTTCATTGGCATAATTGCTCCTTCTTGTTTTCATTTGCTGACCCTAAAGTCCAACTTTCTCTCTTTCCGGAGTATTACCAATGGATTAACAGTTTTGAAAGCCAGCCAAGCTAATGCTGGTGGTGGTGACAGTAGATTTTGGTCATTTGATGGAACACTGAACTATGCAGTTAGTTAAGCTAATTTGAGAGGTGATGAGATAATCTAAGGATCTGCAGTCTAGTATAGTTTCTCCTATCAATGATCCCTCTGGAAAGCTAAGAGAAATAAAAACTTATTTCTGTCAGAAATACAGGAAATGTCTGTCTCAGGAAATAGTTAAAAATCTGTGCATACAAAAAGATATAAATCTATCAAGTAAGATCACTGTATCTTTAGATATCCACATCTCAAAGCAGAACACTTAAGCCTCAACCCCCCAACAGCCAAGTACTGACAGCATAAAAAAGAGGACTGCTCCCCCACAAAAAAATAAATGCAGATGCCACGATTACAATCACTATCCCCAAATCAAACAGATATAAAATAAAATAAAATAGACTTTGGACCTTTGTTAAGAGTTGCACAGCAGAAGAGAAAACAGAATTAAGCATGCCTGCACGTAACACAACCGACATAATTACAGGAGAAAAAAAATCAAAGAAATAAAAAATGTTCATGTACCATGAAACTTGTGCTTCAGCAAATATGAGATCGATGGATTATATGGCTTTCGAAGGCTTTCATTTACAGTTAAATCCAAACTGAAACACCAGAGCATTAAAGTCAGAAAAATCTGAAGGTTAGCATTTTTTTCAATGAACAAAGTATTAAAAGTACTCCCTAAGTGAGCACTTCTTTTGTTATATAAATCCCTGTTCACTGAACCGATTTCCTGTTAGTAGACTGAACCATGGATTAGGTACATTTGATTTGAAGAATGTCACTAATGAAACAAATCATCAGGAAAGGAAAGAGAATTTTAAAGTGTGGTTAGTGCACTGCAGGGTCATAGTGATGAGTTTTTGTAGAGCAGGGTAGAAACTCGATGGAAAAAAATAAGGGGAAAATGTGAGTGTATAAAAAGGGATTTATGATGTGGCTTTGGAAAGCTGAACCCTCTGAAAGAGGCACTTGGAACTGAGGTAGCTGATGAAATATAAATGTCAACAACCATTATAGCTTAATGCAAGCGAAACATTTGTTATACAAAGTTATAAAGAAACGTGGCTGTAGTTGAAGTTGGTCTGGGTTAATGGAGGCCGTGTGTTCTTACGATTCAGATCAAACAATTGGTAGTCAGAGCCCCCGGCTTTCGCTGCTAATGTTGCCATTAAATTGGTGTAATTTTGAGCAAGTCATGACTGCATTGCCTCAGTTTACCTGTTTATGAAACCGGAATGCCATTTAACTGTGCTGCAGGGCTTAATTATGCTCATAAAGTACATGGGATCATTGTAGGAAACATTATATGCATGTGAATTTTTATGAGCATAACATCTGTGTCAACAGTTCTTTGAATAATATGAAAAGACATGAAATCTGCCGATTGCAGGTGTAAAGAAGGCGTCATTTTTTTTCCATCATTGTATAGTAAATTACACATAATTAGAAAAAGCAAAACTGAGATAAAATGGGACAACTTTGTAATTGTGCCGAGAATCCAACACTCATCATCCCAAATGTAATAATCTGCAGCCTTAGGACATTTTTGATATTTGTCTGGAAGATAGTCAAGGTTATGCACCGAAATCTAAAAGTTCATTGTTCATACTGTTACAAATTACACTGCTTATCACTGTGTGGCACAGACATAAACCATGATTGGCTCCTTGTTTCTGTGCCAAATGATAGCTTTAATTATGACATTTGCATTATCATCAGGACAAAAGAGTTCAGCAAATTATTTTACCATTTAACATGAAACCTTTTATATATTTTGAAACACTGTTATACATATTCTTCCCTAGAGATTATCCTGCTGAAAAGGTAGGTGCATCTGCATCTAAAGTGTCCTTGCCTTCTTCCCATCGTGAGATATTTGTGTGCATGGTGCCTTTGTCTCACCCACAAGTCCCTATTCAGTTTTAGTCTCTTTCTTTTTTTTTTTTTTGTTTTGTTTTAGCTTGGATTATTTTGTGGGTTTGGGAATTTTTTTTGGGGGGGAGTTGTCTTTGTTCTTTTGTTATTGTTATTGTTGGGGTAGGGTCCTGTGTTTCAGTTAGGTTTTCAATCTTACAGACAATATCCCTGCATGGCAGAAATCAGACATAAATCTATATCCTCCTACATTAAAAAATCACATTCTCTGACAAAAAAAGTTTGTTAAAGCACATTTAATACTCTCACTAGCATCTCTTACAAAGCATCACCTCAGAAAAATTAAACCTTCTGAAAAGCATAAAATAAAGAATTACAGTACATGACAGCTCAGTCTAACTCACTCCAATTCTACCTCTGCAAAAGCCACTGGGAATATCTGTGACAGCCCATCTCCAAAAGCAGTGCATGACAGGGCAGAGTGTGTGATACAGTGAGTAAAGGGGGGAAAATAAATAAATAAATAGTGTTTCTGTGGAGTAAGTGAAACACTTTTTCCATGGTTCTTTTATATTATCTTCAAAAACAGAATGCAAAATATATATGGCAGGCCACTGATAAGCAAGGGCAGAGCTAAGGTTAATTTTATATTTCCTCATTTCCCACAGTTTGAGTTTGACAGGTCAAGACACTGGTGGTTAGCTTGTGAAACAGGCTACAGAGGGAAATTTACAGATCTGTAGGTAACTTGTATATATTTCAATTCTTTTGTTGGACTACTTTCCATAAACTGTAATTTCATTTTTGTGAGGTTTTGTGGATGCTAAAATATAAGAGCAAAAACATTTATATACAAGACTTGAAGTTGATTTAGGTGGCTACAGCTATCGCAAAAGTTGAAAGCTGAGATGCTGCTGCAATTAGGCAAAGGGAAGTATTTTTTTCCACTCCTGACCACATTGCTACAGTGGAAGGGTAATAATCGTTCCCATCATTACCATCATTGGATGCTGGAGTTACTAAGATACTAAGAGAGATGGATTATTAGTTTTTCCCAAATCTAAATAGCATCAGACTCTGTGGGTTACATTACTAAATACAAAAAAGAAGGCAGATGTTTTACAGATCTCTACTTTTGGAAGAATCTGTACAGGGCTAATGTTTCCTGACCGCAGGCTCCTTGCAGGGGTTTCTTGATGATCAGCAGAGAGCCTGGCTGGTGAAGGAGTGTGCCGAGCTGCTGGTTCTTTGTGAAAGAATGTGCTCAGTCCCTGAACACGGAAGAGCGAAATGCTTATTAGTTAAGTTGTAATGTTATGGAGCAGTGTAATATATAAATGCTACTTAATTTTTTTCCCCCTTTGTTTATGACTGAAATGCTTAGCTTCTTTTTACATGATTTTATATGCCCGCTCCTGGCCACCCCTAAGTCATTGCAGTTACCTTTGGAATTATAGCCAAAAAAAAAAAAAAAATTGAAAAAAAAAATTATCATCAGACATAATATAGACAAAGGTCAAGTGAGAAAGTTCTGGTCAAAATTAAAAATAAATCAGTAAGATTCTATGATTCTATGTTTCTATGAAAATGTACAGCATTTAAGTAGCAGACAATTCCTATTTTTATGAAAGCTATCTAAAAATGCTTCATCCTGTAAGTTTTTCCTAAACAGTACAGAAGTACTGTAGTCTTGAAAGCAGAGATAAAAACTACAGAAAAATGTGTTGGGGGGAAGAGAGCAAAAGTTGCGTTCTCACTATTGTCACTTTCTGCTGTCAGATGAAAGGACATGTGGCAGACTCAGGAGGAGATAGTTTTTCTAAGAAAAAAGGCAGACAATTTTGAAAATTGGTTTTGTCATAATAACAACTTGCCGAGTGTTAGTCTTTTAGAAAGCCAGCTCCGAGTTCATTTTTCCTGACTTCTGCTGGATTTTGGAGAAAGATTATTTAGAATAAATAACATCCTGCAAATTGAAACACACTATCTGGGCTTTAAACCACATTCAACTTAACACGGCGAACTGCAAATCATTGTGGGCTTCCTGAATTATGGACAAATTTAGATAAGTCTATACATACTCAAGAGATGTGCATACTGTTATAAGAAGTACCTAGTCCACAGGAATTTTAGAAGACGTTAAAGAATTTGAGTTTATCTAAAGAGGTCTTCAAGGACAGTATTTGGGTTACTATATTCAGCAAACTGTGAGTTGATTAGAAATGGAAATATATATCTTTAGCGTAAAAGGAATGTGCAGATGGTCTTGGATGACTGAGAAACAAAACGAGTACTAGCACAAAATGAGCACAAACTGTTCATTTTATGAGTTGTCATGGAGAGAATTATGAATGGAAAATATTCTTACACACTAACGAAGGCAGAAGAGCCCTGAAAGATGCATTAATTATGCTGTAACTGCGTTACTCCAGTATGGACAATTTGTTGTACAGTATTTCTTATTTCAAGCGCTGACAAACTACCTTGTAAAATTTGATGTAAACACATCAGTTTCCTGAAGAGCAAAACAAAACATTTAGAATGGAAAGAAGAAACTAGCTATTTGAAAAAAGTTTCCTCATTCATAGAAAATTACTTCAGCGAAAGTGAACATGTCAAACCTGAGAAAAGCTCAGAAAGGACAGGAGTGCTGCATTTCATTTTCATTCAAAGGCAGGAGACTAAAGCAGAAGCAGAAATCAGTGTGCTTCTTTCTGTAAAGCCACAGCGGGATAGGTGATGCAGAGTATGTTAACAAATCCAAGTGCTGGTAAGAATGACCAACTGAGCATAGTTTGGGAGGTAAGGTGACCTAGCAGTTCAGGTTTGATATCACTATGGTATTACTGACTGATGAGAATTCAGTGACTGAATAAGTTGCTAAAGTTACCATAAAGTAAATTCCTTCATTTAATAGTTTATCTGATAGAAAGGAAGTTTATGAAAGTAATATAAAGTGTCACATTTCCAAATACATCATTAGAGGACTTGCAGTTCCCATGACAGGGGAAAAGCCAATGCCATCAACATTGGGAACACAATTTTCAAAAGTACATCCATAACTGGGAAGGAAAATGCCACAGGAAGACAACCTTTGAGGTGCTCTGTTGCCCACCCACTGCAACAAAAAGTGAACAATCAACGACCTATTTAAGTGCTTAGGTACATGAGATACCATTTTAAACCAGGTACCTGCAGGATCCATTACAGTCAGTAGGAAATGCTGATGTAAAATTGAATGTAGCAGTCTATGTTTGAGAAGATGTTAAAACTAAGGAAAATTTTAAAAATCACTGCATTCCAGTCATCAGCTGAGAGTACCAAAATTGCACTTTTGATGGTCATGTAAATTTGAAGATGTTCTTCACCTCCTGTCACTGTGCTGGCAGGACAGTAGAAGCAGAGGTAAAAAAAGCCTGATTCTCACTTGATGGCTAAAGCAGTGTAACGCTGGTTCCAGAGGCAGTTCCCCCTTGTGAAATGGTTTTACAGATTTTGAGATCAACTCAGTTTAAGGCAAATTCCCTTCACAGTGCCAGAACCTATAGTCATAATTTGTTGAGCACATTGATGGATATACAAAGAAAAACCCAGCATGTATTTTAATTAATGATGATCTGATAACGCCATCAATAGTGGTGTGAAAACAGATGTGTATACTATGGACGTGCATTTTTTTCTTTAATAGAATCAATTCACTAAAAGGTTTGGTGCTTCAAGCCTAGTGTAATATGTAATATAGTGTTATTTCTGAATAAGGAGAAATGCTTCATTTTCTCTCTTCAAGCATCTCCAGAGGCAGTTTATTTCTCTAGCTAAACTCTACCAAAGTCACATATATAACAAAATTAACATTCATGCCCAATGCTTGCCTCTTTCTGCATCATTTTCTTCAGCTATTTTATTCAGTCTGAAGATTCAGTATTTGCTTTCTTCCTCAGCCTGTGCATAAAAGGTTTGTTATTTTCAGTGTCTGCATCAAAAGAGAGGTTAGAGATGTTAGATGCATACATGTGGTACACAAACAACATGACATGAATTTAGTCTCAATATTTGTAAAACATTTCATGTTCACAAAAGAAAACTTTTTTTTTTTCTTTTGGTAGCCTCTAGTTTCCATGGCAAGTAACCAGCCAGCAACTAGTACTGGGTGTTACTGAATAAACCCATCAGGACCAGCCACCTTATTTATGTTTACATTTGTAATAAGTCCCCATTGCATAATATAAAAAAAGAAAATTTCTTTTCTTCTGTTTCTAGTTAATGTAAGAAGCTTAAAATAATTACATACTTAAATGCAGAAATGTGTAAATACTAGTGAGATAACTAAGCTGTTGATTTTTTAAGTTCTCCTTTATTATATTTTACACAATGAATTTATTTCTTTTTTGTGTAAGATTTTTTGCACTAATTCTTTGTAGGAATTTATGTATAATTTCCAATAGTTTCTCATAAAGTGCTTTAAGACCTGCCTGCTTATATTTAATTCCAGACTGTATATGTCACCTTGGACTTGTGGTTCATCAGAGGAAGTAGGCAGATATTTTGGGTTTAGGATTTTGTTTGTTTGTTTGTTTGTTGGTTGGTTTTGGGGGGTTTTTTGGTTGGTTTGTTTTTGTGGTTTTGTTGTTTGGCTTTTTTTAAAACAGGAGGTCTGCTAATAAGGCTCTCTCACTTATTACCTGATCAAGGTCTCTTCAGCTGGTTTTGAAGCGTTGAGGTGTGACACTTTCCACTGACCTTACCTGGAACTTTGGATGCTCAATTTGGTTTGAAAATATAGACTTACTGTTTTACAAAACAAAATTAAGCATTCACTGCTTTTTTTTGGTTTTGCAAATGTTCGTACCACCACAAAATGAGTAAAACCCAACAGATTTTCATGGTTCCTCACAAAGTTTCCCCCAGACTGGTTCCTATCTGGTAGGAGATGACCTCTTGATGTAAGCAGGAGGGCACCTCAGCTTCCATGCCAATTCTATAAAGTTCACACTCTCCTCATATTACGAGTCCACGTGGGTGACAATGCCTGTCAATTATCTTGCATGATTTTATTTTAAGAGTAATAACTGAGATTAAGGAATTAAGACTTAATTTTTGCTCTAATATCTTTGTTAACAACTGTAGAAATTGGTCCTTTAAGCAACTTTTACTAGAAAAACAAATGGACAATATTTACAGACATTAACATTCTTTAAAGAAAAAGCATTACAGTAATAATAGTACATTAAAAAATGGTGACTGTATTCATATTTATTTGGCTTCCAATTTTTTAAGGGACCTACACTTTATTGGAATAATGTCAGCCACATAACTCAAAGAAAAACCAACTTCCAGAATACAAATAAATGCATAACAACACTATCCTGCTACTTAAAATTGGGAGGAATACTTCAGGTAGAAATGACTGCACTTCAGTCTTAACTTTCGTACAGAATGTACCACATGACAATGGCAAAGGCAGGTAAATTCTGGAAGTCTGTTTCTGCATTAGCATGAATAATTAATCCAGTACTATTTTTCTTTACAGCCACGTAACATGCACAGCATGCCTGAGGTCCCCTCAAAAATAAAATATTTTTTCTCAGTGTATTTAACCACTTATAAATCTCACTTTTATTCAAAAGTTTCTAAATGTCATACTTTGGAATAAAAAAGTTGTAATATTTAGTTTCAAAAAAGTTGAAAGGAGACAATTTCCTTCCCTCTCCATAATTCAACTCAGAGGTTAAAGCAAAGTTCTACTGGAGTTTAACACCTAAACTGCATTTTTCAGGAAACATACTATTCCTCACAAAAAAGTAACCAATAGCTAAGCCTATTATTACCACTGCCTTAACACTGCTTTGTGCTGGGTAAGTACACATTCAAGTGGAAAAGAAAAAAACCCAAGATTTTGCGCTGTTACAGTTTTATTCCTATACTTAAAGTTTGTGTATTCTTTTAAAAGACACATAAATTTAAATATATATATTTTTAACACACAAATTTAAAAATTACATATTTAATAACCTGAAATTTCTACATTATAATATTTGAATAACTTTAAGCAAAAGTAATACCTAACTGCTCTGAATTGCTCTCCTCCATCAAAGATTTGTTTCATTTTGTTCACATAATCCATTGTTTTGAGAAGTGTTCTAATTAACAGCTTAGCTACAGTTATAAAATATTTTCCATGTGACTTACTTTTCTCTGGTACAAGACAGATAAGGAAATAAATAGATTTGCTCTCCCAGAATTGCAGTTAACCCTTTTAAGTCAGCTGATGCGTTCCAAAGCAATTTTCCTTAATATATTTAGTACTTTATCCAACAAAAGAAAAACAAACCAGCTTCACTTGAACATTAATAAAGGTTTTCCTTCTAGCTACGATTCTAATTAATCACACAATCAATAATGAAATATTTCTAACCTCATTTGTAACACAATATAGATCTAGTTACTCTACTTCAAAGAGAATATTTCTCATCTCAGTAAAATTTACAACAGATAAAGTCAATCTAATGGGAACATTTCAAAGAAGTCCTGTTTCCATGTGAGAAGTATGACTCTGCCTAAGCTGCTATTTCTTTCAACATTATTGTATGGTGTCAAGTGATTTATACTGTGAAAGGTAATCACTCTATAAATAAATGAAAGGTAATTGAGGGTATATTTGCAGCAGGAAAAAATCTTATAATTTGTAGCTGTATAGTTGTGCCCGCTTACCTGCCTTGTTCCTGAAATCTTGTTCTTTGATTTATACCCAGAGTCTCACATTGAGAGACGTACAGCAGTTTATGTCAATGCAGAGTGAATTTGCCATGGCTTCATCCTCTCTCTTTTCCTTCGTTAATTATGCTAGTTCAAGATGCTGATCTGGCCCAAAGCTGACCGAGGTACTTTTACAGGAATAATTCTGGGCCAGATGCGCTTCCCAGACTTGCTCACAAGCCACACAATCCCCATGCCAGCACAAAGGTGTAGGCACTTCTTAAGATACGACTACCCTAAACTTAAAGGTAGGTGCTTAACCTACCTGAAAAATAAGTCTATTCAGTACTGCACCAGCATGTCTATACAAGTCTATAAGTTTCACAGCATCCTGCTAAGCAAGATGCTTTTGTTGCTTCATTATTACCCTGCACGTTATAGATTTAACTCAAGGGCTGGACTTTGAGCAGCTTATCACAATCCTTTGAGCCAGCAGTTCAACCCCTTTTCAATCCATCTCGCAGTTCATTTATCCAGCCCGTACTTCATCAGTTAGTCTGTGAGGATATTATGGGAGACAGTGTTGAAAGCCTTGGTAAAGTCAAGGTAAACCGTCTCCTGCTCTCCTCTCGTCCACCAAGCTAGTTATTTAATTGTACAAAGGCATGATTAGGCATGATTTCTGCTTCATAAATCCATGCTGTCTATTCCCAAACACCTTCTTGTGCTTAATATATTTAGTAATGGCTTCCAAGATTATTCGCTCCATCACCTTCCCAAGGACTGAGGTGATGCTGACTAGCCTGCAGTTCCCTGGATCCTCCTCCTTGCCCTTCTTAGAGATAGGAATAACATTTGCTTTCCTCCAGTCCTCGGGAACCTTTCCTGACAGCCGTGACCTTTCAAATATAACCAGGAGTGGCCTTGCAGTGACTGGCCAGCTCCCTCAGCACTTGTGGGTGCATCCCATCAGGTCCCAAGGACTTTTTTATGTCCTATTCTGTCCTATCTGTTTAAGTGTTCCCTTACCTGATCCTCCTTCACTGGGCGTGTGTCTTTCTCCAGACTTTCCTACTGGTTTCAGGAACCTGGAGTTGCTGAAGGCCAGTCTTACGAGTAAAGACCAAGGCAAAGAAGGCACCGAGTACCTCACCCTTCCCACATCCTTCATCACCGGGTATACCACACCATTCAGCAGCAGGAACACGTGTTCCCTAGTTTTGTTTTTGCTACTGATGCACCTGTAGAAGCCTTCTTGTTGCCCTTCATGTCCCTCACCAGATTCAACTCCAGGTGGGCTTTGACATTTCTAAGCCTGTTTCTGCATGTTTGGACAGTGTCTCTATATTCCTTCCAGGTCACATGTCCCTGCTTTCACCCATAAATACTGTGCTTTCAGTGTGTATTAATCTTACTTGCAGAGTTACAGTTATGTTTTGGGTCTATTTATACTTTAATTCTATGTAGTAATTTGGAGTTTAGTACAATTTTTTCTGATGTTGAAAACACTGTTGTTTTGAAATCAACTCTCTAGGACAGTTATGTATTTCTGAAAAATAATAATTGCAAAATTCATAACTCATTATAATTACTAAGTTAATTCTAACTACAAAGCAAAATGCCTCATTGCCAAATCATGGTTTTCCTTCATCCAATATAATCATTTGATTAGACATTCTGTTCCATATTTCCCTAATGATTTTAATTTTTTCCTCTGGAGACTGAATTTTTAGTCTTGTTTTTCAGATGAATGTCATAGCTCATAAAGAATCAACTTACTTCTAGCTTGTTCACAGATACTGATAATAAAATGGAGGAAACATCAAGGATGATTTATTATACCACATCAAGCAGTGAAGAAAAAAAAAAATAACCTTGTCAGTTGTGCTCACTTCTTTTTATTTAAATGAATGTGATAATGTCCTTCTTCTCCATCTTTTCCAAAGTAATGTTTATTTGCAGCTGATTTCTCAACAATACTGCATCATGAAATGAAATGGCATGTCTGATTGCAGACTTGGTAGACTGAATATGCACTGGCATTTGCAACTTGTTTAACTGGTCTCAAAACACCTGCATGCTATATTTCTAGATACCATTGATAGCCTTCTTTAAGCTCCTCTTAAAATGTGATTACACGATTAGGAGAAGGTAAATTGTTGGGATTGATGGGCAATGACAGTATGTATCAGCAGGAGAGATGCAACTCTGCAGGGAGCAGTGCACCACAGCGTATCTTCCTCTGTCCGGGGCGTTGATTTGGGCACCAACCTCTACTCTGACTCTCCATGGTTTTCAGAGCAAATGTGCTCAGGATTTCCACTGACCCCAGTGGGCAGTGACTGCACCCATGCTTTTTCCCACGTGTGTGCAATCCTTTGCTGGATTGAACAAGGCTTCACTGGCTTATGGTCTAGTTGTTGCACAAAAAGGGAATAGGATCCAGCCTCCTTTCTCACATCTGCCAACGTCTCTGTTGGTCTTGGAATAGTTTTTAGAAAAGCCAAAAAAACCCTCCAAAAAGAACACTGTTTTTCTTACTAAATTCAGCCAACGTGAATTAGCATTAGTTATACAAATACTTTCATAATAGATTTACACTTCAAGAACAGAATGCATTTATTTCTGTTCTTACCCATTATAGTAAAAAAGAAATGAAATATTGGGTAACTAACTTTTTATCTTTATTTGTTTTCAGAAAAGGAGATTTCCAGTGACATATTGGACCCATTTCTGGTTTTGATGGT
This sequence comes from Burhinus bistriatus, assembly GCA_013397275.1. NCBI lineage: Eukaryota > Metazoa > Chordata > Aves > Charadriiformes > Burhinidae > Burhinus > Burhinus bistriatus. The sequence goes on along the minus strand of VYXH01003969.1, from coordinate 184,852 downwards.
TTGCAAGACACTGCAGTGACCTCTGAGACCAAAGCAAAACCATTGCCTATTTAGCAGAAACCTCACCTTTCAGAATCTGAAGGTGGCCCTTCCTGCCCTGTCATCCAGATACATCAGTCTTGGAAGGAAACTGGTTGTGTTAGCCCTTGGAAATTCCCTGATAATGAGCAAAAGACTAATGGTACAGGGGAGAAAAGGGGACATCTGAGAGGGTTACAGCTCCGTCCCTTCAAGTGTGGCCAGTGTGGTATCACCAGATCTGCTGCCACACGGCATGGTGGTGGCTATGAATGCGGCTCACATTTCTAGATGAGCTGCGTCCCTCCTTTCTCATGCTTCTAACAGACTTCTGGAGAATGAATAGGAAGGAGAGGAGGCTGTGGTCTCTGCCAAGCTTGGGAGCTCTCTTTGCCTGAATTGTCATTGGTGTAATAGGACATCAAGAGCCTACAATGAAGACAACAGACTATTGTCTGTTTTCAGAGACGAAGTGGCAGAAACTGCCAAGAGTGAGTCCTTTGTGTGCCTCTTTGTGTAAGGTGAGAAAAAAGAGAGCCTGGAAGAAAAGCTTTATTTAAAAGCAGCATGTAGCTTATTGCCACTGGGATCTTTTGTACTGAGAGATTTTAAAATGAAAGTTAATACCTTTTTTTTTTTTTAAAGAAAAAAATAATTTCATTCCACATTCTCAATCCTGACAGTACTTTATGAGTGGAGATAATGAACTGCACACTTCCCAGTAGAGGGCAGATTGCTTTGTTGTGGATTAGGGGAACAACACAAACTCCTCACAAGCAACGTAACTTATTAAGTAGATACAGGACTGAATTCTTCCTAGCAGAATTTCAGAATAAATTGACAGAGGACATAGATAAATTTCAATCTTTAGCATTCCTTAAGTAATGCATTGCAAATATTTTTCAGCTCAACTTTCACACAGATCTGGCACTGTTTATCTATCAACGACAAGGATGAATACTTCAGAGACTCTGAGATGCGATGCATATGATATTAGACTGGTCAAGGCAAATAGCTCTCAATTAATGAAACTTCCACTGCAAACAATAGGAAATCAGTAGGGAAAATGCTCGCAAGATCAAGATCAATCTCTGGGCTCCAAATCAGATTAAGGAATATTTGAAGTTGCTTTAGGCTCTGAAAAGATAAGGATTCAGAACCTATATTTAAGTACTCATTTTTGAATACTGGCCCTCATTTTTTAAGTTTTAAATATGAGGACAAAACTATGTTGAGGAATTCCATATGAAAAAGAACAGACAATTTAAAGGAATATTAAAGGGTAGATCTTGCCTGTTTTACATTGAGGAACACTTTACTTCACATGGAATACAACAGAAACTGATATGTCAATTTGCAGAATAGATGAGGGACTCATTTTGTCTAATTTTAGTGACAGAAATGCTAGATGTCAAATCCAAGCTAATCACCTAGACTGACTTACAAAAAGAGACAGCAATTTCCACAGGGCAACATATTCCACTTTCCTTTAATACTTATCTTAGAGTAGATGCATTAGCCTCTGGCAGTACCTATCTCTTTCTGCCGACCATTAGGAAAGCCTAGGCAACTATCTCAGATTTATATGCTCAGTTGATTATTGCACCTTATTTGTGAAGTATTTTTAATGCACCTCAGGAAAGAAAGATGTCTCCAGGTAGTTGACTGAGAATCTGAAGCTTTGTTTATTTATTTTTTGTTTATTTGTCCATATGCTTATTTGCAGGGAATCAGAGAGTAATTTGGTACTCAGAGTTTCAGTGTGTCCTCAAAAGGAGCACATCACTGAGACTGAAGGGGCATCTTTGATGCTCATACTTACAAAAGCAAAACAGCGTTCGCTCACGCCACTTCCAAATTATACGTGTGCTTGCGAAAACACACGGAGACACACAGACTTTTGAAAATTCTTAGTCACTTAACACCCAAGGTTTCCAGACATGAAACCCTGTTAGGTATTTGCATTTTACTGGGTGCTTAAATACCATCACAATTGCTTTTAAAGATGTTTGAAAATGTGGAGTGTTCAAAAGCCATGGATTGCACAGCCATCTGAATCTATTGTGTGTGTTTATATATTCTCCAGCACCAAAGTAATCGAATCATTTATGAAAGTCAACAGTAAGTTCTGACATCACTGGAACTAACAAAACATGATTTCTTATAGAAGTGCCTTGTGACTCAGTGACCTTGATGTCCAACTGAAATATTTATAAATCTGTGGAAATCTAATTATTTAATTAATTAGAGTCCTCTACTTCTGTCACATTCAGTTAAAACACACCAAGTTTCAAAGTTTTTAGAGGGAACACAAAGACACAGCCATGCACAGACAGTGGGGATCTGCGATCCTTGCCTCCCACACAAATGTGATACTACAAAGAAAAAGCTATGCTATGCTTGCAGAAACTTTGAGCCATTCAACCTAAAGCTCTAACTGATCATCACAATTAAAACAATGAGGATGCAGTAAATACATCTGAAACAGGTCTTTTCACCTTCCTTTGCACTCTATAGGTAACAGTTATAACAGAAAAGAGTAGAGCTCCAGGCAAATGTCAGGGGATACAAATGGAAATGCAAAAGCAAAAATGAGACCACAGCTCCAGAAATGGTCTGCTCTGGGAGTCCTACAAAGAATGGCATTAGTTACCCCTGTCTGTAGCAGTTATGTCCACTTAATCAATAGTAAAAGAAGAAATTCACCAGAAGGCAAAGAAACCTAAAGACATGGGTCAAAAAAAAAATAATATATATTTATCCTAATGGGGAAAAGTATTTTTCACCCTTTTCACACACACAGTCAAAAAAGACTCTTCCAAGTATAAAGGCAGTTTAAATGCCAAATTTCTTATTTGTCCTCTTACATCTGCAGAATTACTGTGCTTGCCCACATAAACCCAAGAAAGGTGATGTCAAGTTCAAATGAACTTAGAAGCGGCTGATACAAGTCACGTCTAAATCCTCTGTCAGGACCACTCTTGTGGGAGTATCTCTAAAGAGGGCTTCATAACAGCATATGGGTAACAGAACATGGGAAGTGTCCTTACTCAGCTTCCCTGAATAGGACATTTTCAGGTACTAAAGCTATCTCTGAGGTACACAGCATCATAACCACACAGCCTACTCCTCTGCTTATTTAAGACAATGGCAAATCTTTCACCAGCAGGTCTTAAATGAACAAAGCTTTTCTCAGCATTTCTCAGGTCGAGCACTAAAACCAATCACTGGTGATCCATGGGGTATCATTCTGTGTCTATTTCAAATAGACATAACAGGTAATATCTGGCCAGAAAAAACCCCAAAGTAGAATTGTGTGAGAGTAACTGATGTGAAAGTGTCACCAAGCCGTACGGGAAAGCTTCTCAGTATCCATTGTGTCTGTATCTTATTGTGGTAACCCAGGCCTACAGATCTATCTCAATTGCAGTCTCAGCTCTAGCAAGTTCATAAAGTGTTTCGCTAATGGGTAAGATGGAATTCTGATAGCAAGGGCACGAGAAGGCAACAAACCTCCGTGTGAATACAGGCATAAAGGACAGATGATGAAATCCAAGGACTGTTAGGATCTTCGCCAATGAACTACAATAAACAACATCAGAAATCTGTGCACTGAAAGAAGGATATCAGAAATGAGGCTTAAGGAGGAATGAAATAAATTCCAGTCTCCCTCTCCCCCCCCCCCCCCCCCCGGCTTGTATTTTTNTTTTTTTTTTTTAATTTCAAAAGAAAGACTTAAAGATTCCTGAGGTAATCCTTTGGCAAAGGCCAGTGAGCCTCTGCTGTGGTCTAGAAACTCTGCCCTTTGCTCGTGAGCCCTGATCACTAGGACATCTAGACAAGCACAGCCACAAGGATTTCTGGTATGTGCCAGGGCACCAACACAATCCTATCTGACACGCATGAGATTCTGCTCCATTTTCCCTTCTGTCCTCCTGACTACCTTCTTATTTTTCCTCTCTTTACCCATCTCTCTCTCAATTTCACAGCGATCCTGAGCCCCACTACACTTCACAGCACTGGCAAAACAGGCTGCGGCAGCTCCTGCAGAGAAGGAAAGCAACTTGCCTGATGGTGTCTCAAGCCGTGAAATAATCAAAAATAAAGAGAGGTGGTTGTGGAGGACAGATTGCAGTAGTTGTTGACTACAACTGTGGGTACCACATTAGAGTGCCTCTTTGTGGCTGTCATAGCCATTTATACTGAGAATATGTTCTGCTCTTTCTTCTAGGGTTTGCTTTGACAAATTTGGAAAAATAGCCATTATTCACACTTGTCCACTCAAAATTCAGTGACAGGACTATTCTGTTCTGACTTATATTTGTGTGTGGGCAAAAAAGCAATTCTAACCAATGTCTTCAGCCTGAAAAAGATATTTTAATAATTTTTGCCTGAATTTATTTTGCTTATGCATTCTGATTTCAATTTCAATTTTTTTTTCCCTTTCAACCTGTGTAGCTTTGGCATGGGACTAAATTGACCGAGGTCTCTGTACTCAAACTCAGAAGCTATTTAAATGTTGAACTTCGTATGTAGAAGGGTCAAACTCTTTCTTTCCATATTTCTATTATCTTGGGTGGAGTTATATTACAGATACGGTCAATTTGGTCTACATGAAATACATTATTATTATATTGTCTTGCTTCTGTATATGAATAAATTCAAATAAATTCAACGATCAGCTAGGAAACTGGTCAGCGTTATAAATACAAAAAATACGCCCCCTCAACTTTCAGGAGTTCTTCAGTGCAATGCCCTTTAAAAATAAAATACGGTATGTATTTATATAGCTCCAGTATATCCCTCAATCAACAGACAAGTTTTATTTTTTACTAACATAAAAAATACGTTAGTAAAAAGTGACCCCCGTGGGGTGTAAATGACAGACAAGTAGGATAAGAAGAGTTCAAAAAAGTGCAGAAAGTAAAGGATCAAATTATCTGGTAGCAAATCCCTACTTGGCTCCGTGGACTTTGCTGCCAGACAGCTTTGCTGCATACACAGTTTGAAATATAACCCAGTATGAAACAGGATCAGCATAAAATCAAATTACAGGTAGATGCTGACGGATAACTCTCCTATAATCAGGTAATGTTGAAATGGGCTATTATGCCAAAAATATACACGATCACAAATACATGCCCATGAACGCATTTCAGAACATTTTGTTTCTCTTCCTTTTACGACTCCAGATGGACAATGCAGAATAAATAGAAGCTGGATGAAAAAAGATGGCCTCACTCTTTAAATATGAGAGTTAATTAATTGAAAGTGACTACTGATCATTCAAATTTCCAGCTGAAAATTCTGCACAACTATTTGCAGAAAAGACAATTGAAATATAAGATTACAGCCATATCTTCTGTTCTCTCGAAGCTTTAGGTAGTTTTTTTAGATATTTTTTTAAATCATATGACAGCAAGCATGCTTTTGAATAAAAATTACTGTAGTTCAAGATAATACCTATTCAACAAGATGTCTGTTCACTACCACTGAAAGAAACCCAGGTTTAAAAGGGAGATTGAAAGCAGCTGGTTTTCCCAATTTATAAAAAGCACAAGTGGAGATTAACTTTGGTAAGTGCTCACAGCAAGATTTGTTTTGGCTGTTTAAGTAAATTAGATTTGAAATATCATTCAGTTTTTCATGTAAAACTCGGGAATGCTAACTAAACTAACAACCACTTTTTAGAGATATTTAATTGTACTCCAAATGGTCAAGTAATTAAGGACTTAATGTTGTAACACAGTTTATTCTCAACTTAAACCATGAACCTATTATCTGTTCACTCAGAAAGAAAATGGAACAGACAAAAGCACTCCACCAGCTCTGCTATACATTAGAAACTGCAGTACTTACATTAGTTTTGTATCTTAATTACCAAAGATATCATTAGCTTTGTAGGCTGGGACACTTTTCTTTTATTGCTGCTGTAATTTTATTTGTCAGGCACTGGCTTGCATTGCAGGATAAACTGCTGTGTATTTTTAAATTTTGCCGTTAGTAACTTGCTTCATCGAATCTCTTTCTTTTTCCTTCTTATAAAATTAAAAGCATTTAGAGCTCACATGAATGCATGAGGAGACTTTGTGGAGGTCAGTCACAGCTGTGGCACAGGAGAGCGGGAAGCAGAAGCAGTCTCAACTCTTACCACTCGGTAAGTTATAGCAAGATCGAGACATTTCCCTCAAGCCCATTTTTAGGATACTAACTATGAAGCTCATAAAGAAATATTAAGTAAAGTGTTCCTTTCTGTCTCTGTCTGTGAGAAAACCACAGGGCCAATTACACTGGTATGCTAATTGCCCACTGAAAATGAAATTGTTCAAATTATATCCTCCCTCTGTTATCTAGGAATATAGAAAAAGAGAAAAGAGGAGAGTAGTAAGGACTATGGAAACCCTGCAAAAGATGCCAGTTCACCTTCACAGCCACCTCCAAAGAGTCTCTGAAGTAGAGTCCCAGGAGAGAGACCCTTTTGAGTCAGTTTGTCTTTTCCTGTAGCCAGATGACACGTGTGGACAAACCTTGTTAACATGATTTCCCCCATGTTTCAGACAGGGACATTTTCTTTAAAATCAGAAACCAAATCAACCTTGCCTTTATATTCATCATAGGGGAAGAAGGCTGCCTACAATGAATAAATCCCATCCATCCACATAAAAGAGGTACTTTCTTCCAGGATGAGATATATTCATCTAATTTCTTTAAGCCCTTGAAAAGATTAGCTCCTGAGCTTACAGCTCCACAATGGTGCCTCAACCTTGATTGTGTGATAATGACGGCTTTAGCATTCAGTATGTTCATGTTTAATATAAGCAGAGTTTATAGCAGTTTACATATAAACTGCAGGCAGTTTACCAACTTATCCTACTGGATTCAATCTCCTTAAATATATAAATCTAAATTCATATGTGTGAATACTCAAAGAAACAAAAAGAGTTATGAATCGAACAATTCCTCAACTATCTATTACATTACGGACATTGCCAAAGTTCAGACCCTAAAAAAAAATTAATATAAATAGGATACATGTAATGTTTCACAGCTTACACAGACTGAGGAAAATAAAGAGAAAAATAATGATGACTGAGCTCTTCCTCTACTCAAGCCTCTTTTTTTCATATTGGGTAACTGGTGCAGCTGCAATGACATCCCCTTCAACTCCTTAGCATCACCTCCTAGACTGAATTTCAGTCATGGATCAACTCATCCATTTACCACTTCCTCAACCTTGTCATCAGCCTGCTTTGTTTCTTCTTCTACGTCTCACTGGATGTATTTTGTCTCCTTCAGAATCTTTAATCTTCTCCATGTCTTTCTGCTCAATACCTTGTAATCCCATGATCTATCAGTGTCCCTTACTTTACAACCTCATTTTTGCCCATTTTGTCCTTTAACAGCTCAGGCTTCTTTGTCCACCTATCACAAAACAACCTTTGCTCCATTATCCTCTACTATGACTCTTGCACATTCAAATTATCTTTCCTGATCTTTCTAAAATTAGAACACTGCTAAACCTCTTGTGAAACAAGACCCAAACAAACAAACAAAAACAACATTTTATGCTTGTTTTGTTGCAGGTGATTGAAGAATGATGTTTGAATGTACACACATACTGCAGGTAAGTTTAAAAACTGGAATTATGGAGAGATATATTGGAAGTAGGTACACTCTCCTGCCTCCTTATCCAGTCTATGCACTTGTTGTCCAACTGAGGCATTTAATCATTGAGAAGGATTTTTTTTCTTTTAGAGAATGTCTAATAAAGCAAGAACACAAAACTGCATAGCCTGAAGGTTGTATTACTGGTAAGCCTGTGCTTGTCCAGGATTACTCATTCCTGTCTGCCACATAAAACTCTTTATTTTGTGTTTTGGTCCATAGTGTAAAGCATCATATTTGTGCAATGTGAATCGGTCAACCTTAACATCAGCATTTGTAACCAAGGATAATGAAATATGCAGAATCTGGCATTTACCATAATTGTACCTTTTTCTAAAAAGGCAAGAAATATATGTTATCTTAAGTTAAAAAAATGGGCTATTAACCACATTGACACAAATGCTTTTTTTTTTTTTTTCTTTTCAAACCATATTAACATTTGCAAGATTAAATACAGTACACTTGTTTAGGATAAATCTAAATCTAAATCTTGTCACATTAAGCCTTTATTACCTCAGTGCATTCTGGAGAAGCATTCTGTTACATGTCAAACAATTTCTATTTGTAAATACCAGATTTTTAAAATTTATATATGGATCTCAACTTGTATGACTCAGACACAAAATGTATGTATATACCTATATGTAAAACAGGTATGTAATTCAGTCTACGCATGCAATGTAATCTTGAGTTCCCCAACGGGTCTTATCTGATGTATACACCATCTCTGCACTAGGACACGAAGAGGAGTCTGTGGAACTACTACGTTTGACCCATTCATGTGGAAAGCAGAGGCTCATCTGGTTGCTGTATGGGGCAGCCTGTGCTCCTAACCCGTGGACACAGTGTGTTCTCTTAAGTACTGCACCTTTGCATTGCGATTTTCTCTTCCATGAATATGTGCTAGGCACAGCTGGTCACCCACGCAAAATCAGCCAACCAGCTGCTTCTCCCACCTGGGACCACAAAATGAGGAAAAGGCTACAGCGCTGAGCTATAAATGCATGAGAAAGGACTTAATTACGGAACTGTGGAAATCAGTTGTTTGCTGAGTGCTTGACATTTGAATACGCCACTTTCAACTGCATGAGCTGAGCAGCCTCCCATACCATCGCAATTCCTGGTCAGAGCTTCCCAGACAAATCGAGGCACTGCGTGGAAGAATATGGGCAAGTCAGTGGGAGGATTTGTTTTATCACTAGGCCTCTGATGTCAGATAATACTAAAAATAAAGGCATTGACAAATGAGTGCATTAAGCAATCCCATGATGTCTAAAAAAATCCTCTTGATTCTTGGCTAAAGCACTGTCCTTTCCTTTCCAAAATCCCTATTTGTAGGGAGTTACCGGTATATTGTGTATATATCAGTACATACATTTCTCCTTGCAATTGGCTGTATTTTGCATATGGGAAAATAATTCCAGACAAGATACAGCTTGAACCACGTGAAGCAGAATGCTACCATCTTCTTGCTTAGAGGATTCATTACCATTTTATACTTTATAGGTACTCTATCTAGCTAAAGATATAACAAAAAACTAACCAAAGTGCTAGGATAACAAAAAACAGCAGAAATTACCTAAAAAGATGGAAAGCCCAATGCATGAAATTTACTCCATAACCCATGTGTACCATGTACTGTTCTCAGACTTAGGCTATTCATCCAGTACAAGAGAATTCATCTAAAGTGTTTCTGATTTCACTGGTCACCCAGGAAGGACTGTTACTGGTCACCTGACCAATGACCAGCTGATTCAGTGGACCCTGTCTGACAGTTGGGAGGACTTGTATGGCTTAGATGAGGTTTAGAGATGCCCCAGGTGGCCCCCATGGCCCCAAGAAGCGTAGCATTGTACAAGCCATCGTACAGCTATCTATAGAAATGTGCACAGGACATTTAAGACTTGCTCAAGTTCTCAATACGTGTCTGACATTAGAGATTAGCAGCTAAGTGCTGCTCTAAATGCTACTGCTGTAAATCCAGGGTGGTCAAGACCATTTGACCTCATATTTCTACACTCATTCCTCTCCTTTTGCCGCTTGACAAGCAGCTTATCAAGAAAATGTTTTTTCTGTTTTTTTCCATAGCAGGCTTTTACTAACTGAATTATACTAGAATTTTTATAAGTGGTCTAAAGTAGGTAATCAACTCCTATCAAAAGCGAACATTAGAGGAGTGCAGAACTCGATGTTGCTGGATCCACACAATATTAGTCATTACAGAAAATATGAGACACATTGTTCTGAGAATAATGAATCTTGGCATTTTCCTTTTTTATCCATATATTCTTTTTCCTCCCAGAAACATTGTCTCTTTTTCTGTCTCTATGCTTTCCTTCATCTTGTGATCAGCATTTTGTCCTTCCAGTAATCACAGCTGTCCAAAACACTGCAAAAACAGACACAAAAAAGCAACAAAACACGGATGCAAAACAGAATGTTCTCTGTGTCCTGATGTACTTGTTAAGCAGTAGAGATTGCACAGAAGAAAAAGTTTATTGTTGTGTTCGTTAAATATAACCCAGGGCTGTTCGTTCATAGTCTCCTTGAAAGGAAAAGCAAGCCAAGAAGGAAGGAAAGGACTCTTCTCTCTCTCAAGCACCCTTCAGAATAAAAAGAACTGCTCCTGCTATGTCTCTAATGAACTGATGACTTCATTATATAGACCTGGTAATCATGTGGATGTTGAAAGGTAGCTACATCTATTTTTATCTTCTTTGTCAATCTAATGGCCAAAAAAGCCTAAAATGTCTATAACCAGTCTAAGTGGCTGACACACTCACTACTGGATGTTTGTTCCAGAAGCATAAGTACATACAGCAGAATATGGTATCACACATATACTTAACTGGTCAAACATAAACTGGCTCAGATATCAGAATGAACACCACCATACCTACTGGCTGGTGCATTTTGCCTGGGTGAACGAGGCTTGCATCATAGCAGTGTACCACTACAGGCAAAAGGTCATGCTCATACAGACCTTTTCTAGAACAGCTGTTTCTACAATGAATTGCATTTTGGCACAATCTTCAGAAATCCTCACTTCAGGATTATTTAAGTGTAGCAGAAATGCTTGCAAGAATTAAACTCCCCCCAAAAACCCACCACACTAGATAGTTGCTTTCATCTTCAGCAAAATGTATGAGCTTGATTTTCTTCCCCTTTACTTTGATACAGAATTATTTGAGCTGTCATAAGGAATCAGGGCAATTATCCGTCTAATCCACTATCACATCTTTGACAGAGGCCACCACCCCACACTTCAAATGAAGGTGAAAGGAACTCTTCAGTTGACAATTCTGAAACAATCAACCCATAGGCAAAAAAATGCCATTAGTTAATGGTTTGCCCTAAACTCAAAAATCTATGGGTTTGTATCCCTTCTAAAAAGGACATGCTTTATCTGATATGACTATGGGTATTCTTCATAGTCACATGTGTCTCTTGGTGGTTTTTTTTTAATATTTTCAACCTCTGAGTCTCAATTTATTCACAGACAAATTCAACATTATGCAGAGGAAAGGACAATAGAAAATAATTAAGCACGTTTTCATTCAATATTAGTGACTATTTTCAATTTTAGTGACTATTCCTTTTGTTTGGTATAAAAATAAAAAATATAATAGGGGCTGTGATTACGTTACTGGTACTTCTAATGTATTACATCTTACTATTACATCAGTCTTGTATACAAGTTAGCTTCAGACTTCTCAAGCTCTCTTCATGCCTTTCAAAATCTCTTCCACTCCTATTTATTTTGCTCTCTAAATTCTTTCCATTTTTCTTAAATGAGGTGATTAAAACTTAGCACATGAAATTTAAACTGATAAGATGATAATGAATACTCTCCATATTATTTTCTACTTGGTCTTTGATCTCTTTAACATCATTGTCTATTTGAAAGCTCCTGTGCACTGAACAGAGTTATTAAAAAAACTTTCTGAAATGGTACCCTGGTCCTCAGTAGGAACAATTCCAATATATTAGGTCCAGTGAGGTACATGGATAATTCCAGTATATATTTTAATATTCTTTATTTTGCATCTGCCATCTTCAAATTTCTTCCTCTATCCTGCTAACTATATAATGAAGGTTCATTAAGTCTCTCAGAAGCTAAGTATGCCTACTCCTTAACTATCATGATTTAATTTGCAAACCCCTCTACTCTGCTGCTCTTCCTGGAGAGTTTTTGGAAAATCTGCTCAAAGAGTAAGACAGACATTGTCAAGACAAACAAATGAATTGTCAAATCAAAAAAAAATCACTGTTTCTATAACCTCCTGATCCCAAAGCTGTGTGGTTTTGAAATACGTATATAACCTCAGGCTCAGCACTCAAACATAGCTCCTTGCCACCTGGACCACAGCTGACTGGTGGTCAAGATCATGGGCAGAGATGATTGATTGTGTCTACTCATGCAAAGATATCCAAATCACTGTGATTTTAGTGGAATTATTCCTGATTTACAGTATACCAATGTAAATATCAGGGTCAAATGACTAACAGAATTTAAGCATCTGATTGTAGAGCTTGTATTTTTTGACTAAAAAATATAGATAGATATTTGTGTCAATCAGATTTCTGTCAGCAAACATCAATGAACTTCTTTTGGCTTGCAAGGCCTCATAGAAAGGAGAAACTCAAGGCTCATGAAAATTGCGAGTTAAATTAAAGCAGTAACACACTTCTGGATATATATTGTGATTTCAGGAGCATGGGGCTGATCCAAAATTTACTGATGTTGTGAACACTCTCCCTTTGACTCCTATGAGTTTTGCACCAACTTCCAGGCATGTATCTTAACAGGCATGTTATATTTCTCTTTTTTTTGTAATATTTTTGCAACATTGAGCATATGTTACTATCTGTAGTTTTTAAAGATAGGTACATTTACATTTCCTCAGCAGAATATAAGGATTCAGATACATTCTACCACCCTTTAAGACTGATAGATTAACTTCAATAACAACTTTCCAATATTAGAAATTCACATTAAGACTACTTAAAGTTACAATCGCAAAAAAGGAGAAAAAAACCAGGGAAAAATATCACCTCTGAGTTGTCAGCTCCAGTGTGACTTAGGGTTTGCAAAACAGTCTCTGATGTAACTCCTAGGCAATAAGGTCTACTGGAATCTCAAGGCAGAGAAATTCTAGGAGAAAGGTAAAGCTTTCTTTTGCTTGAAAAGACAGCTGGCACAGAAATTCAGAGCGCAGTTAGGAAATACTGAACAAACACTACTTTCTTATAATGGCCAAAATGTATTTTCATTTCCACTTCATTTTGTATGTCTAATACAGTATGATTTTTAATCTACTGTTTATGCGTTCTAATCATGTCAGATGTGTGGGCGTCCTGTAATTCTTTATGAATAATAAGGAATGCAAATAGTGCTATCTTCACACTCACAGTTGACTGCACTCTGTTGGCTCCCCATCAGCACCTAATTTATCAGCTACTAATTTTCAGAGAGATAATGTTTAATGCTAGAGGAATATCTTTGCGCACATAACATAACATTGCTGAGGGAGAATGTTAGAAGCATCTGACCAATTACATGTGCTCCAAGACAGTCTTATTTGATGGAGTTAATTTTCTCTCACCTTATTTATTAAGATTGTTTATTATTATAGTCAACTGGAACTAATAATGATTTTTGCAGTCTCACAAAATATTCAGTTATCTCTCAGTTAATACAGAAATTCCTTCACTGAAGCAATTATATACTGAAGTGTGAATGGCAACAGATCACTGTAAATGAAGACTACAAAAATAAATGCTTAATATAATCTGAAATTATTTTTAACCTATGCATAAATCTCATATGAAAACAATTCATAAAACTAGTAGTAGCATCATCAAGCAAGTCAGATGACTTGCCTATGTCACTATTTTCCATTTCCTTCCTTTCCTACATCATATAGACATTTCTGCAGAGTTCAGCTGGAATCTACGTTTACCTTCTTTGAGGAAATTGATTTAAAACTTTTGGTGCAATAAACAAATGTTTATGTTTGCAGTTTTTTAGATTTTAGAATGGAAGAAGGGTAACAATTAAATATAAGTTTCATATTCACAGAATCACAGAATCACAGAATGGTTTGGGTTGGAAGGGACCTTAAACATCATCTAGTTCCAACCCCCCTGCCATGGGCAAGGACACCTCCCACTAGACCTGGTTGCTCAAAGCCTCATCCAACCTGGCCTTGAACACTTCCAGGGATGGGGCCTCCACAGCTCCCCTGGGCAACCTGTGCCAGTGTCTCACCAACCTCAGAGTGAAAGATTTCTTCCTGACATCTAATCTAAATCTACTATCTTCTAGTTTGAAGCCATTATCCCTTGTCCTATTACTACATGCCCTTGTAAAAAGTCCCTCTCCAGCTTTCTTGTAGGTCCCTTTCAAATACTGGAAGGCTGCTATAAAGGTCTCTATATATCTAAATATATAAATATATATTTATATTGTAGATAAGCTTCCACCTTTGTTCATAAGGATTTTGCCATCCAACTTGTTTCATATATAAATAGCACTTCCTCACAGAAAATAAATTTTGAAATAACTTAGGGAGTTACACAACCTAATCATTCAGGTTGCATTAGCAAGTTTCCATGTTCATAGATGTGGACTCTGGAGGAAATTTGATATACATTTCAGCTCTACATTTATTAGTTTGGATGTCATATTCCAAGTCACTACTCTCATTTTATTCTATGTTTTATTAGAAATCAGCTTTTCAGGTTAGGAATTTTCTATGCTTGGATAGCAAACAGCAAAACAGATCTTTATATCTTACTGGAACTATCACTTTTCAAATGTCCAGTCGTTAATACTTCTGCTCTCACTAACTGCACTATCAAAAATAAAACCTAAAATTTGTCAGTCCATGAACCATAGAAAATCTTGTCTAGTATTTAGATTCTTTTAAACTCCTGGTAGAGGCATAGGCAAACTATTTCAACCTTGTCCTTATAAGATCTAAGCTTTTCAATCTTGTGGCAAAAAATTTCATTTCTCATTAAAAAAAAAAAACCCAACTTCTGAAAAGTCATAAATTGCATTGAAATTTGTCCAGGTTCCGGCAGGGATAGGGTTAATTTCCTGGCCCGGGACACCGGTATTCTATCCCATGTGAGCCATGCCCAGTCCATAGGGGGAGCTGGCCGGGGGAGGGGGAGGAGGAGTCAGTCGCGGCTTGGGAGCGGGCTGGGGCTGCCCGGGGTCCGGTCGGTGAGCGCTGGTACAGTAACCGTGTGTGTACATTCCTCCAGCAGCGTTATTGTTGTTGTTCTCCTTTTCCTGTTGCTGTTGTGTTAAACTGCCTTTATCTCAGCCCATGAGTTTTGCCTTTTTCTTCTCATTTTCCCCTCCCTGCCGTGGGGGTTGAGCGAGCGGCCGCCCGGTTCTTTGTTACCAGCTGAGGCCAAACCACGACAAAATTGTTTTCCCATATACACATGAAATCTTCTGTCACGAGCATTGGGGAAAAACCTACGTTTAATGAATTCAGTATCAATTTCAAGGGGTTTTAAATGGTGAGCAAAATGCCTGGTCTGTTCCTAAGTCTTCCAGTAGCTTTCTATGTGACCTCAGGAAATTTACGTGACTTACTACATTATCAGGTTCACATCTCCACAAAGACATTGATTTACATCTTTTCACAGTATTTTGATTTCTGCAGAAGAAAATGTTCTATAAATTTTGAAAAAAATACTATTTAAGCTTTAGCTGTAGAAATGAAGAAACTATTGGGTAAAAGTGAAAACTTTCTGATACTAAGAATGGCTACCAATTTTTGCTATTTTTGTTCCCGTAGCAGTTTAGTGTTGTTTGTTTTCTTTTTTTTCCAACAGAACAGTAGTTTTTAGGGAACTGAAACATACTGGAAGAAAATAGGACCTCAGAAATAATTATCAATAGGTACCGCACATTATTTGAAGATTAATTCTAGCTTTCTTATGAATAGATAGCAAAAGAAAAATGAATTAACCAGTATTCAGGGAAAACATACAATAGTACTCTGTGATGTGATGTATCTTTCCCATTAGTGGAAAGCATGGCAGTGATGCTTTGTGCTCTAGCAAAAATTGTTGGCTAAAAGTTTGGATTTACATAAGAATCTTTTATCAAACCCAGCTTGTTCATCATGGCATCTTTTCTATTATGGCCAAAGAAAGCATGATATTTCCCATATCCTCTCTGATGTCAGTACTCAATTATGCACTTGTCTAAACTCTGCCTGGATGCTGCCAGTCCATGGACTGTTAGTCTTGAGGTTTTTGCAAGAATCACATGGTGTATGAAGTCCATCCTTCATGTAACTTACCTGCAGAGAAATTATGCAATGCCTACAGTACCTTTTTTTCTAAGCTTTTCCTGAGTAAAGCATGCCATTTCTCTCTAGTCTGTAACGGTTTTGTTACATAAACCAAGTCACTGACAAAATTTGATGTCAAATTCTATTCACTAGGGATTGTTTATAGCCAAAAGATCAGAATGACTTTCAACCAGTTTTGTCAGGACTGAGTGTCTGACCTCCCTTCCAGAGTTACACTAGGTTCACTCCCACTTTTTCATGCTGTTATCATTCCAATAGATTTACTGTTGAGCTTTCTTTCCAAAAAGTATGAAAAGCACTGTCATTTTAATTTCATTCTTTGTACTACAAACATAAACAGATATTTTAATATGGGATCACTAAAAATGAATTTATGTTGTTCCATATTTCAGTTGATTTCAAATCATACACTTGCAAGTACTTTTAATTCTGTGTTTCGTCATGATAGAAAGCCAGAAAATTGCAGATTTTTTCTGACTAACTTCAAGTTTATAATACTGAAGTGATGTTGCATCAATTTACATCGTTTCTTGTTAACTTGTAACAGCTTCTTATGCCAAGGAATACATTATAGAATTAAATTATAAGAGACATTGAAGAGAGAGGGTTTGGGGGGTATTTTCTGCCTGCATACCTTGTCTGTGGAACAAACTAAACAGATCAAACTACTGGGCAGACTGTCATTAATCTTTGGGAAAAAAGCTACTGGTTACTCCTCACTGAGAAATACAGATATAATAAAATGCAAACAGTAAAAACTCTGCTGTAACAATTTAATGATGCATACAGACATTTTTAAAACATCATTGTCTTGGCTTTTCAGCTCCACTTCTTTGTTTACCTGGTTTTGCTTCAGTGGAAGACACTGAATGGATTATTCAAGTATTAGAGACACAAATTCACCACTTCAGGAATGAATAGAAATTGTAAATTTCAATGGATCAACCTGGACTTTTTATAAAGTGTAATTTTTTAGGTATTCTTAAATGTGTAGCCAAGCTTCAGTAACTAAAAAGTCTTTTTCCTTATAACTCTCAGGACAAAAGATTTTGATTGTATAAAACAGATCTTGGACTATTTTAAGGTCCATTTTTTTCTTCTCACAGATATGTTTTCAGAGTGCCATTTTTAATTTGAAAGCTACTTTTAAAAGTTGCACCTCCTTCTATACCAAGTGACGGAACCCATGCATACTGGGAATTTTACCTGATTTTCTAACTGACTGACATATATATTTAGTCATTGCATTTCTATTAACCATGAACAACTGATTTAGTTAAAGAAGATACAAATGAACGGTGCTCAACCAATGGAATTTTCACCTAAGCAAAAACTAGTTGGATAAGGCTGTAAGCATACAGAGTGGATAACTTTGACCAAAAAAACCGCAAACACTATAAATTTAGCTCTAATCTTTAAGTTATATATAAGGTGTCCCAAATTGCCATCTTTATAATTACCTAAAAAAATGGATATGCTAGTCTCATTTCTTAGTTTGCCAGAAGGTATGAAATTTGGTTATATAGAAAGATAAATTAATGACAATTTACGTGGAAGTGGAATAGTTAGGAGGTGTATAGCAGATCTACTTCAGAAGAGATTTTGGGTCAGCAGGTATTGGCCACTTTCATTCTGCTATCATTTCACATGGGCATGGCTCCACAGAGCAAACTCCAGGCGGATTCCCTTGGACACTAAAACAGGTATAGAAACTGGTGTTTTGATGGCCAGTGGTTTTGCTGTCCTCCAGTTTGTTTTGTTACTCAGTATGCCATAGCTAAGCGTCAGAATTTACAGTGATTTCAGAGACATCTCCAAAAACTGTGGCTAAAATTTTCATCCAGTTCTGATGTTACATTAATGAGTAGAAGAGTAATTTCACCCAGCTGGCTTTTTAAGGAGCACCATGCATGCATTTGCACGTGCAAAGATAAAGATATGTAAATATCTGCACAAACATCCTGATGGACTCTAGTCCTTCAAGGAAAATTATGAATTTTGAATACAGTTATTCTTACGTATAATACAGTTTTGCAAGACTTAGAGGAGTAGAAGTTATATTTCACATGGATTTTTCTGGTCTTTATTGAAAGAAAAACTGAGTTATAAATACGCAAGTCTAATGGAATGTACTCATCCATTTTAAAGTGTTTTAAAAATTTTATTCTAAAATGTTGTAATACCTAATGAAAAACTTATGGGAAATAGATGGTTCCTTCCTGTTAGACTCCATATTAGAGTCCACACTTCTTCACAACCTAATTAATTAGTAATGATAATGAGAAATTACATTTCTTATTGACTCCCAATTCAGTTACTAAAAATTCTTCAGTAGTAATTTTCTGCGTGGAAAATTTACTGCTTTCTGTGTACCTTGGCTAGTGAAAGACCTTGAATTTTAGCAAAGAATAGAGTTCATATCCATATTAATACTGAGAAATATGGAAGTATATAACCTTATGTCACATAAGTGGGAAATCTATTTTCATTTCTATTCATATTGCAACTAATTTCATTCTGGGAGATAAAAAATGTAAGTTTTCATACTTTCCTACACTTAGAAATGTTTAAGAAATGTTTAGAAATGTTTAGAAATGTTTAATGGAAAACACTTTCAGGCGATGTACTTGCATATCCTAACAATGGAGTATAATTCCTTTAGCACAACTATCTACGGCTGAGTCAAAAGCTGCTGAAATTCAAGGGACAGGCTTCTGATGACTTCAAAAGGTTTCAAAGGTTTTTGAACAGGCCCCCTAGTGTCTCATCTACTCTAATTTTTAACACCCCGAGCAATAAAACTCCCTCCAGTCTTCTTTAATTAGCTCACACAGTAATTTTGTGAATTATTTTAAATACAGGATCTATTTTACATCCTTGCTAATTTCACAGTTACTTGTCTAGAGCTCTCCTATTAGTGCATTCTCAGAGAATTTCATCTTTTTTTGAATCAGTTCAGAATGCTGTTTCTTCCAGATGTAATCTCAGTTTCCACAATCACAAGGATAGCTCTTTTATAACTTAGGAATCCCTTTGATGCATGTTCGTGTAACTGTGTTATACCAGTAGATATCTAGACCATTAATATTTCATTTGACTTGGATATATTGTACTTTAAAGCATCTTGGAAATATTTTTTTTCCGCTTTTTTCCAGCAGAGCTAATTGTTTGCAGTAGATGTTTCTAGTGCTTTTATTCAAAACCAAACCAAACCAAACCCAACCCAACCCACCTCATTTGCCAAAACACAGTTTGCTGGAGTTGTGATTACTTTTAATATACTGTTGACATATTGTTGCTACTTTCTTGTGTGGAGTATCATAATCTATTGACAATATATTGTTATTGACATTCCAGCAATAACAGACATCACCCAAAACTTATATTTGGTCTCCCTACAGTGTAATCTGCATTATCTCTGAATTCATATTCAAAGGTGCTCATTAAAACAGTATCTTGCCAACATCTTAACCTCCCTAGCGCTTTGCACTTTTGGTAGTGGTATCCTACCTTTTATAGAGTCTTATAAATATGTCAAATTGTGCAAAAATAATTTCTCAGTACAAGTTCAGATACGAGAAATATATTTAGTTCTTTTCCTAGGTGCAATACTAAGTATGTTAATCAAAGCACTGCAAAGACATTTTATCATCTTAGACTGATAACAAGGATGACTCTTTTATGGCCATTCAATGACTATGTCTTTACTACAGTCAATCACAAATTCAGCACCAACTAAACTGAACTGACAATCTGTGCTTTAAAGATGACTAGATTGTTCCTGACTATGAATGACAAATTTTCTCACACAAGTAAGCAGTATTTCTTTAACATCCATGTTCAAAGCTATTGTTCGGGGTGATGGAGAAAAAAGATGCTCGAAAGAGTTCTGCCTCCCATAGTCTCCCACCCCTAGTGGACCAATGCAAAAGGTGGCCCACAGAGGCACATATTCTCATGTTTGGTGTATTTATTCCTTCACTCGTTTCATGATTTGTGTTAAGATTTTAGACACATGACACCCATCACATGTCATATCATGCCAAGATTTAGTAAGGCTTCTGTGGTGTAACTGTTGGTGTTCAAGAGTCATAGTTTTCTTATTGTAAAATCTGATTTTCAGAGCCACATTTGATTTGCTTAAAAAGCATGGGCATGACTTAAAACCTTCAATGGTGTCTATTCAAGAACAAAATTATAATTTCATTACACAATGTAAGTTAGAAATCAGAGTATATTTTTTCTAGATAGCCTTAAGAAAAAGAAGTAATAGTTTGAATATATATGGAAAAATATTATTATCCTTTTTGTATCTTATTTTTTAAAGCAATGATTTATTTCTGGAGAACTTTAAACCTCCAGAAAGTTAATATGCTGTCTCAAATTGTTATTTAATTTGAACTGATTTAATGGGTAAAGCTTTCATGGCCTTACTGGAATCTTAGTTTCAATCAGAGAAATCTATTTCTGGAGAAGAATCCTCCTATATAACTGAGATACAATTGAGATAGCTTATCCACCTTCCAATAGCTCTGGTAATATTTACACATCTATACCATGCAATATACATAAGAATGCTTTACCCTGAACTGGAGATTTTTCTTTGGACACTCCTTTCCTCACTCACTTAAAAAAATCTCAAAGATTATTCAAACTCCCATCAAGTCTGGAGGAAGCCTGTGGTGATTAAAACAAGATCCTTTCACTTCATGAACAAAAATATCACCTTCTCATTTCTCTTCATTAAAATACCATTGGAATACCCGATATAAGCTCTCTGCTTAGAAAGAAAGAAATCACAGTTGCTTTCACCATTGAGTGCAGAAGCTAGAAGATATGTTACATATAATCGATGGTGGTTTACAGAAAAAGATTCACTTTTTAGCCATCAAAACTTCTCAAGAAATTTCCTGACTGCGACCTTTCTGACGCTATCGACTTTTCCCTAGATGACTGACACATAAGAGTCCAATGAGAGGCTGAGAAGATACACTCTTAATCAGCACTCTTAATGACTGCAGAAAACTGAAGTTGTTCATGTGTTCTTTATTAACAGATCTCTTACATGAGATGTTCCATTTACGTATCTATTTTAAATACAAGTCAGGTTCAACTTCAGAAGAAAACCAAGCTTAAAACAAAAAAGTTAAAAACGTGAGTTCAAACCAGCTGCAATATCAGATGTTCTAGACAAACTATGGCTGCGTTCAGAGTAAAATGGTCAATATATATACTGTTGTACTGTTCTCTGATCAGTAACTGTGAATTCTTATTAACAGGGGGTTTTTGTGTGTGGATTTTTGTGCATATGTGTTCGTTGTGGTTTTTTTTTGTTTTTTTTTTTTTTTTCACTCTCAGGACAGAGAAGTAGCTGTTCCTCATCTCCTATCCTCATCTAAAACAGAAACAGGGAATCTGGCTTGGACAAATTCACAGGTATATACCACCCTTTGAAAACAGCTTCTTGATCTTCGATATTCATCACTTTCACTACACTAAGTTGTCATTTAAGTTGTGCCAATACACATGTTGGTACGCCCTGCCTCCACACCAGCCACTCAGGATTCCCCAGTTACCTTTGGAGATTGCAGTGTACATGGCACAGCATTTTACCCATCCATCTGGTCCTCAACACCTCATTAAAATCCGGTGCTCTGCTTACACTGGGTCTAGTACAAGAAGCCAGCAAGATCCAGGATACTTCAACATTGTGAACACTTCTCCAAGATGGCTCATCTCATGGCCTAGCCTACTTTGAGAAAGTTTAACCTACTTTGGAAAAGGCGGGAGTATTACTTTGGTGGCATTGTTTTAATAAGCAATAGATTGGAGTCTGGGGACATAAAATAAACATGGTTGCTTACCTAGAAGCAAACCTTTTGAGAAGCTATGTTCTGCAAAAAACAACACTTGTGAGGATATAGCTAAACATTACGTGACTGCCAATCCACTATATGGTCTTTTACTGAAAGCCGTGTAGCTAATGAGTTACCTCTACTGACACTTGGCTTGCAAACCACAATCTCAAAACTACAGCACAGTCACTTGTACTCAGTCAAAATGTTGTGATGCTATTTCGTGTCCTTGACAGTTTTAACATCACAATGATACACTACAGTAGCTCTGCTAAAAGTGGCTCCTATTTTTAAAGCACTTATAGTAAACAGTGAAATAAAATCCTGAACAAATGAATAAAAAAGCAAACGGTCTACTTAGCAGGAATCTGTAATTTCAAAATAGTGAAAAATTAGATTAATATCATAAGAAAAACTGACAACATGCAAATGACAAAAGCAGGTCTTCAGTATCTGCAGTGAATTTCATGCAGTTGCATGTATTCAGACCACAACTGCGTATGCTCCGTGCTGCATCTTATTGGCAGTCTGTATCAAAGCCATTTGCCACGCAGGAAGAGATCTGCTCAGATGGAACCCCAAATATTTACTTAAAACAACTGGGCTGATGACAACAAGCATTTCACAGCAGCAAGCTCCAAACATTCAAAAGAAAATAGATCATTGTGTATATTTTATGGAAATACCATATTTTGATCCATGTACAAGAACTCTTCCACGTAACACCGGGAAAATGTCCAGAAGATGAACACAACATCATCTATAGCGTGGTACTGTGAGAAGTACACAACTCGGATACAGATACAAAAGCTCAGGAGAGCTTTTGGGGAACTGCTGCTAACATACTCGAAACTAGTCATCAGGTGAAAGCAAAGAATAAGCAATCTGTAGTCACCTGTCAAAATAAGGTGCTTTCCTATGTGCTATTCTACATTTGAATTTTTTTCTTCTATTTTAATACAATTTTCAAAAACATCTAAAAACTTTTTCTTTGTTAAAAAATTAATACCAGAAGATATTTTTAACTTTACTACGCTATTCAGTGGAGCACAAAAAATATGGAAATATAAAGCCTCCACAAAATATTTGTGTACTTTAAAAATAATACATCATATTAAGACTCTTCATAAACTTCTGCTAATTAGCCTTTGAAATGTAGACCAGCAAGAGCTGTAGATAAGAGTGAGAAAACAAAGGCAGAACGAAGCAGATGATTCCTGAATTACTCCATGTTTGAACTACTAACAGGCAACAACTCATGTTTTCTGAAAAAAATGAAAACAGTACTCGTTGGCAGAACAGTGTTTTACAGTTTGACCCTCCTTCATGTAACAGAAGATGCAACTGATTTGCCATAATTTAGGGGTCTAAAAGTTAAATCTATTACTCTGAGCCAGTCACTGTAGGTTGTCTTCATTGTTGGTAAAGAGAAACAAGCACCTCCAAAAGATAATACGTTTCATCCTAAAATAGCTTCTAAAGTAGGCCAGATTATTTATCTTTCAGCTATGCCTATTTATTCCATTTACTGGAAAGGAAGCCTGTGTGACTAGCATGAAATTAGACAACTCACTTTAAGAGGACTGAAGTTACATGAAATTAAACCTGTTCAAATGATCTGTCTTCCATTTTAGGATTGGCACAGGAATACATGCATTTAATACTGTAGTTGTTTTTATATCTGTAAGGATTTTTAGGCAGCAGTTAAACATTAATGTGATACCTCATTACACTCTATACAGTAATGCACAGAATCCTTACCTGGCTTAAATACATAGATCAAGTTATTGCTGAGCCTGCACACAAGGTCTGTTAAAAGAACTTTTCATTGTCTTGAAGTCCATTACTTTCAGTTAAATTCATTCACCACTGTGTTGGTTATTAGCTTAGTTTTAGTTTTTTCTTATCTCTCAGCAAGGAAAATTTTGAAGTCTCTCCACGAAAAGCTTTAAGAGTGCTCTACAGCCTTTATTTCTCAAGGACCCTTGGGAAGAGAGATCAAATTCCATCTAAAGAAAAATCTACGGTGCACTAATTGAGTCTGGGCTACCAGGTGAACATTGTCTTCACAGCGTGGCTCTGCAAAAGTGGTCATAAAACCCAAATACATTGACAGATGTCAGGCACCATAGTTTTCTGTGCTATGTCAAACAATTTATTTGATTTTTTTTTTTTAAAGCTAACATTTCTATATTGATTTTCTGCAAAACCCAAACTCTCTTCATTATTTTTTTCCATCTATCTTTTCCTTCTTTCTGTAATTTCTCTATGAAATTTTCCTTTTTCTCTTGCATTTAATCATATTTTTTTCTGGAATGGTCTTCAGACTTGTTTTCTTTGGCTAGTCTGAGCGCTGAAGCACCTCTCCTATGAAGACAGGCTGAGAGGGTTCTGGCTGTTCAGCCTGGAGAAGAGAAGGCTCTGGGGAGACCTTATAGTGGCCTTCCAGTACCTAAAGGGGGACTACAGGAAAGATAGAGAGGGACTCTTGATCAGGGAGTGTAGTGATAGGATGAGGGGTAATGGTTTTAAACTAAAGGAGGTAGATTTAGATTAGATATTAGGAAGAAATTCTTTACTCTGTGGGTGGTGAGACACTGGAACAGGTTGCCCAGGGAAGCTGTGGAGGCCCCAACCCGCGAGGTGTTCAAGGCCAGGTTGGATGGGGCTTTGAGCAACGTGGTCTAGTGGAAGGTGTCCCTGCCCATGGCAGGGGAGTTGGAACTAGATGATCTTTAAAGTCCCTTCCAACTCTAACAATTTCATGATTCTATGATTCCCATAATTCTTAACACAGTATATAACCTATTCACCACAGAATCACCGAATCACTGAGGTTGGAAGGGACCTCTGGAGATCATCTAGTCCAACCCCCCTGCCAGAGCAGGGTCACCTAGAGCAGGTTACACAGGATGGAGGCCAGGCAGGTTTTGAACGTCTCCAGAGTCGGAGACTCCACCACCTCTCTGGGCAGCCTGTTCCAGTGCTCTGCCACCCTCAAAGGAAAGAAGTTCCTCCTCCTGTTTAGATGGAACTTCCTA
>VYXH01003969.1:133095-159762 GCA_013397275.1 Burhinus bistriatus | reverse complement strand
AGATGTCAGGCCCCATAGTTTTCTTTTCTATGTCAAACAATTTATTTGATTTTTTTTTTTTAAAGCTAACATTTCTATATTGATTTTCTGCAAAACCCAAACTCTCTTCATTATTTTTTTCCATCTATCTTTTCCTTCTTTCTGTAATTTCTCTATGAAATTTTCCTTTTTCTCTTGCATTTAATCATATTTTTTTCTGGAATGGTCTTCAGACTTGTTTTCTTTGGCTAGTCTGAGCGCTGAAGCACCTCTCCTATGAAGACAGGCTGAGAGGGTTCTGGCTGTTCAGCCTGGAGAAGAGAAGGCTCTGGGNAGAGCAGGTTACACAGGATGGAGTCCAGGCAGGTTTTGAACGTCTCCAGAGTCGGAGACTCCACCACCTCTCTGGGCAGCCTGTTCCAGTGTTCTGCCACCCTCAAAGTAAAGAAGTTCCTCCTCATGTTTAGATGGAACTTCCTATGTTCAAGTTTGTGCCCGTTACCACCCAAGCCAACAGCACCAGGCAGAAACCAGCCATATGTTAAAAGCCAGAGGTTTTCAGGTCCTGAAGGTTACTTAGAACGCCTTCCCCAGTGCTCCTCCTCTTCTCTCCTCTTTTTGCAATTAAGCCCGTATTTTATATTAATAGATTAACTATCCTGTAGCTGGAAGTTTTCCACACCATAACTGTATTTAATGACTACTTAAGCTGTATTTCAATAGTCTATTCAGGCACCCATCATCTTCAGTACAACCCAATGGCAGGGTGTAATTTCTGAAGATTTATTCTGGTGATATATTCTGCAGCAGCTAGCAGAGTTGTAGGAGCAGAGAAACAGGCCGGGGAAGCATTTATAAGGCTTGGCAGTTTCCAAAGGACAACCAAATACACATCTAAAATAGCTTCTAACCCTCTGAGCTTGGCCAGTCATACAGGATTTTCATCTCTCTCCATTTCCACCCACAATTAAGTTTTCCATAGGCAGAATAATTTCTACAACGAATGGATGTATTTAACTGATTTTCATCTGATGTTCCTGTCTTCCAGCCTGATAGGGTCTCCTGCCTTTTGTGAAAAATGTAAACTCACTCGGACTGGAAGAAAACAGCCCAGGCAGTTGGATTTCAGTTGTTCCAACTGTATGATGTACTCTGGGTATTTGTGGAGGCAAAACACTTTCTGATGCTGAAAATTATTTTCATTTATGTTCAAATAAAGAAAACTGCCTTAGGCAAGAACTGATTTCATTCAACCTGGCTTTGAAAAGGGCAAAAGCCCTTAGTTTTCTAAGTTTTTCTGCAGAAGAAAACAAGCCGCTTTTTAAAAATTCTGTTGTGCAATGTTTCAAGGGGAGATGATCTTTATCGCATTGGTATTAATCATTTAAGGGTAATTGTATCTTTTAAACATACAGCACAAGGCTAGATTGACATCTAAATGAAAACAGAGATCACTGGTCTTGCAGGAAGACAATTCCTCTGGTGAATGGGTTAAACTGTCGCTGTCAGTTTGAATACAATTAGTACAACTGATATGCAAAGAATTGCTCTGTCAGGAAATGTCACTGTCATTGAGCACTGTTCCCAGGCTGCCTTCAATTTTCTCTCTGGCTCAGAAAATTTTAATAACAGGTCAGAATTCAAATGCAAAAATTTAACCAAAGTGCATAGCTCCTCCCCACCTTCTATTTCAATTTTTATTTTCTGCTTTATGCTTCAGATAATTTTTTGGTAACCAGGAGACTATTCTTAACTACTCATTTTCTGGTTTCCTTAACTCTTCCTCTCTTGTTCTTGTTAAGTGAAACTAACAGTTTTTGTTGACATTTCTTATACAACTTTGTCTCTTAATTATTTTTTAAAATAACCCGCTAAAAAAACCCCACAGACACCAGAAGATAAGTACAGAGGCAGAAATAATTAGTGTTTGTAGAACACCACTGAATATCTATTCACTGTAATGCCCACCCACACCCTGCGATCATGTCTTTTCCCACCCTTTCTTTACCGCTGTTCCCGGAAGGTTGCTTCTGGTGCTAATTTTTTTTTTCCCCTCTCCATTTTCCTGCTCAGTGCATGATGCATTTTAGGTTCTTGTACCTCTGTGCTAACTCCTCCAGACCTTCTCTTCTGTTTCAAAGGAAACTCACCTTTTCAATGTCTTCCTGATATTTTCCCATCAGGTCCCAGATTCCTGCTGGCCCTGTGCGTGATGCTCTGTGCAAAGCCTGTGAGTCTGCACACTTGCAAGGAATATGCAACTAAGCAAATGCTTCAGATCAGCTCAGCAATGCTGGTGGTGGGAGAATAATACTCTGGGGAGCAAAAGTGCTCTCCGGCGACTGGGGTGGGGATGGGTCAAAGGAAAGGTGGGAAGTGCCTGTTCCTTTTTTATGAGCCAACGAAGAAGGCAGGGAGAAATGCTGGTATGATGGTAGGTAACTAACTGTTGGGATAAGGAAATGGGTGACCAACACGGCCTCTCAGCTTGGCCTATCTGGGAACTGCCTGCTGGCAGGAGTGCCATTGAATGGCTCATGGATGGCAGTGCCAGAGGACAAGCCATGAGCTTCTTTGAGTCCCTTTCTCTGCTAAAAAGCATCTTTTTCTAGAGGTGTTACTGTCCCTCATCACCCAGATCCCCCAGGAGGCTCAGAAAGGGGCTGACTTGCAGCATTTGCCCCCAGCTGCCCTTGCAGATGGGAAGACGAATGGCCACCTTCCCCGTCAGCCCCGCGAGGGGCTTGCTCATCTACCTGGGCTGAGAGCGCAGGGTGCTGACCCCCAGCAGCTTCATCTCTCCTCCTGCCTTGATGCTGCCGTATATAACCATTGAGAAACCTGAACTGGTCACTTCTCATCTCCTCCTTCTTCCCACCACTGTGAGCAAAGACATTTCTTCCTATGTGACTCAAGCACACACGTTTACCAGTGTCTTTAAATACATGCTATCGTGAGTTTGTTGCTAAATTACAGGCTCTGACCCTTCAGCCAGAATCCTGTTTCAGGTATGTTCTGCATTCCCTCTCTTTTGGGAATAACGTCACAGTGCGATGACTAATCCCACTTTAATTCGCCTCCTGGTATGCTGAGGCAAGTCTGTGTGCAAGCACTTTTAGCTAAAGATAAATTACCTTTCTTACATTCAACTTAACTCATTCTTGTAATAGTTAAAGGAATTTTTTTAACACTGACTTCTACCAAAAAATGTGACAACAACTAACTTTATTTCAGCACATACCCCTGCATACAACAGTCCTGAGGACCATCCCTTTTCTGTCTCCACTCATCAAAACTCTTCTCTCGTCATTCCCATCTGCTCAAATCTCTTCAATCTTTCTTTAGTCGGGAAGATTAAAGGTCATTTAATGTTCACTGTGACCATTATTATCTGCTTTTTGTTTGAGAGCCCCTTATGTCCAGTAAAGCACACACAGTGAGCTGAGGGAGTGGTTATTGTAGTGTAATTGCCATCTAATTAAAAAAATATGCTGCAAAGCACAGTCTAAAACTTCAACTTTAGTTCACTAAAATATGTATTTCCAGATCTTTTGGCTGTGAATATAACACTAAACATGCGAACACAATGTCTTCCTAAAAGTGCCGGCTTCTTGAAACAAGATGACTCAGAGGCAAACAAACTGTCCTAATAATTTCAGTGAAAACTTAGCTCAAAACTGATAGTTTTACTTCCACTATTGCTAACTATAGCACTTATATCATTTTAGTTGAACAATACAACCGACACCTCGTCAGTGGATGTAATGGCAGATAATGGGGCATGACCTGGGAAAACTAGCTGCCATCAAAATCAAGCTGGGAAATGAGATAATCCGTCTCCTCAGACTAAAGAAAATTGTTTCCCCCTTCTCGAAGTGGGATAGAAAACTCATCCTTTCCTCAATATTAAATGATTCAGTAACCTCTAGATGTGTGAAATACACATCCTTCATGTCAAAAGTCCCAGCTGTCCGCTAATCACTTGCCAATACCTCTTCTTTAAATACGCTGCCATACTCATATGGAAAGTGCTAAAATACGGTACAATATGATATTTACATAATATACATAATTATGTGCACTACACTAATTTTAATGAAACAGTTAAGTGCTCACCTCTCTTCTTTCTTTCTATTACCTTTTTTCTACGTTTCACCAGATCAGTGAAATTTGAGCTAAATCAGGTAACTAACTATGCTAAATGCTAAATACATATAAGCCAGTCATTCCTATATACTATTTAATCCAAATATTTTTATTCATGAACCATTGTGAAATTTGACTACAAGAAGAAGGTGAAATTTTCAAATTCAGTTTTCTGGTTCAGATAAAGGACTCCAAAGTAGTTGTCAACCGAGAAAAAAACACCACAATTTTTGGGTTTTTTTTTAAAGTATGTCTTTTTCCTCAGCTTTGAGTGTAGTGTTTGACAAGAAAACCTTATAGTTCTACCCTATTCATCATTCAGTCAGTTGCAGCTAAGTAAATTAAAAGGAAAGTCATATCCGTAAACTGATTTTCTCAATAAAATTATAGGTTTTGATGTCTTTTCAGCTTGTGAGTCCTTGGAGTAAGTAAAAAGTGTTAATGTTATTGTATGAATTAGTTTTGAAACAATTATTCTTACAAATATTAAAGATTAGATATTAAAAGGTAAGTGAGTTTATGGAAGTCATATCTCCAGTTTTCAAATAACTTCACTAATTAACATAATTAATTCTTCATGTTCTGAATGTTGTCTTATTTTTGTATAATCCATTTTTATATCACAAGGTGCCCAGAGGCTTTTGCTAGTGGATTGCTATGAATCAAACCACCGCATTAACAATGTTCTTATTTTCAGGAAGATCACCTAAGATCATAAACGATTTTTTCTTTCTTTTATAAGAATATAATTACTCCATAAATGAATTCTCAATTTTTTGATAGTCTTAGATTTTGTATGCTGATTTTCTTGTAGATAATTCAAAACCTGCAGATCTATTTGTTTAAGTGCAACAACCACTCCAGCCTAGGACAAAGAAAATTTTGCTTTAAATCGCATATATGCAGCTTCCCATGGGAGTGGAATACAGATGAGCTGCAAATGAAACACTCTCATCACCACACTGCTCAAAGCAATTTTCCAGTATGCCCCCTCCCCTCAGGACATATTTTACTCCACCTTTACTATGTTTATAACATGATTTACATGTTAATGAGAAGTGACAGGGACTAAGTAATTAGGAAGCAAGACTGTAGCTTGTCATGCATTTTAAATACTGTACACTGCAATTCTGGAATAAATATTCAGCGTCTTTCCTCATTTTCTTCCTAATTAGAAAACACAATCAATTTAGTCATTATAACTCCAATATGCCTTCCACAGGTAACTAATAGAAAAAAAATGCATTGTTACAACAAGCATGTTTGATCAGCCCTAGTTCTCTTACACTTGGTCACTCTTACTATATTCTGTTTATTAAGCTTGGACAATACAGCGAGAGCAACATAAAACCTTGAGAAGAAGAAGTCCTTTCACTGAGGCTGTGACCGTGACTATGCAAAGCAACAATGGTTTGCACTGGATGGATTTGCTGCACGCATGTGCAGCTGTGTGTCTCGCTTGGATAATTTTGCGGGAAAGAACTTTGTGTTACGACTGTGGAGAACATCTCTACCATGGGGCTATTGAGGCCCTACAATTAGGTCTGAAGGCATCTGCACTTGGACAGAATGGCATTCTGATGACGTTTAGGAAGAAAAGTGAAGAAATGCAGGACTGCCAACAACCCCTGTGTACAGAATGCAGGGAGTGGGAACTGCCATTTCCAGATTAGGGATGTAAGTGGTGCCAAGCAACCACGATTTCTTTCACCTCCTCCATCTCCTTCCACACACCTTCCCTGCACGGAATGAGTTTGCCCTTTCCAAGTTTTTGACATGGTTCTCTTTGTAAGAGCAGGACCTCGGTAAATAATGCTTACCATTTCAATACTAATTGTCTATGGTCCTCAGTGAATTAAGTTTCAGAATACATTTCTGAAGTATGAACACATTACCATTCTAATTATTCAGGTCAGGAAAAAACTCAGAGCAAAAAAGTAACTTGCTTCAAAGTATTCCAATTGAAAAAAAATATTCATTCTCCTTGCAGAACTTCACAGTTCTTTGTGCCAAATGTGTAACAAAGTCTAAAGACCTCTGAAGTTCTATCTATTGAGTTTACGTTACCATTCCATGCATTTGACTTTCAAATATTAAATGTTTGTAGTATGTCACAGCTAAGTGGTGCTTTTTTAATAAGATATGCTGAAGTAAACAGGATGTATATTTACTGAGCCTTATATCCATCTGGAACACAATTGTAATGAGTGCACAGATAATGGAGATTTCTTGGTAAAGAATCACAGAATCACGGAATTTTTAGAGTTGGAAGACACCTCTACAGATCATCTAGTCCAACTCCCCTGCTGATGCAGGAATGCCTAGAGCACATTACTCAGGACTGCATCCAGGCGGGTCTTGAAAATCTCCAGAGGAGGGGACTCCACAACCTCCCTGGGCAGCCTGTTCCAGTGCTCGGTCACCCTCACTGTAAAGTTTTTCCTTATGTTTGAATGGAACTTACTATGTTCCAACTTGTGCCCGTTGCCCCTTGTCCTGTCACTGGGAACCACTGAAAAGAGTCTGGCTCCATCCTCCTCCAACCCACCCTTTAGATACTTCTAAGCAAGAATAAGGTCTCCCCTCAGCCTTCTCTTCTCCAGGCTAAAGAGTCCCAGCTCTCTCAGCCTTTCCTCATAAGGGAGGTGCTCCAATCCCCCAGTCATCTTTGTTGCCCTACGCTGGACTCTCTCCAGTAGTTCCCTGTCCCGCTTGAGCTGGGGAGCCCAGAACTGGACACAGTATTCCAGTTGTGGCCTCACCAGTACCGAAAAGAGGGGAAGAATGACCTCCCTCGACCTCCTAGCCACACTCTTCCCTATGCAGCCCAGGATTGCATTGGCCTTCCTGGTGACAAGGGCACATTGCTGGCTTATGGATAACTTACTATCTACCAGGACCCCCAGATCCTTCTCCTCAGAACTTCTCTCCAGTAGGTCCACCCCAGCCTATAATGGTGCCTAGCATTCTTCCTCCCCAGGAGCAGGACCCTACATTTGCTCTTGTTGAACCTCATTAGGTTCTCCTCTGCCCAGCACTCCAGCCTGTCCAGGTCACGCTGGATGGCAGCGCGGCCCTCTGGAGTGTCAGCCACCCCTCCCAGTTTGGTATCATCAGTGAACTTGCTGAGGATACACTCTGTCCCCTCATCCAGGTCATTGATGAATATATTGAACACGATTGAGCTGAGTATCGACCCCTGGGGGACACCACTGGTTACAGGCCTCCAACTTGACACTGCTCCATTAATCATGACCCTCTGAGTTCTGTCCAAGAAGTGACGAAACTGGAGCCAGAAAACATTAGTTATGTGGTGACATGTATAGTACCCCTTCTCTGAACAAGAAATACTTTCTATCAGTCCCTTTTACAGTCCATGACTGCCTGGTAAACTGTGTTCATCCCTAAGGACTTTTAGATTTTCAGATACTTATATAGTACTAAGAAATCTAAGCATTCTCTAGGGGCACATTATGCTATAATTGCTATATATGCAAGGTCTTTACAACCATTACCATGAAAAGGATCTTGTTGATACAGGATTTGAGAACTAAGCATGCATACACTATAAAGATTGAAGTGTAAGTAGATTTTACCCAAGCTGAAGTGCTAAGAGACTACAATGATATATGCAAAATAAAAAAACTGGCGTAAAAAGTTTACTTAACTTTACCTTTCCAAAGAAATATGTTCACATCTTTTCTCTCAGTAAGACAACTTATACTCTAGCTATCATACATTTGCATGTCCAATCATAAAAATATTTAAAGATGAATGTTAATGTCAATCTGAGAGCTACCTAAAGGTAAACATAACATGTCAGTGATTAATTGGTTTTTTGTTAACAATGTTCATGGGAATACAATCTAAATATTTCAGCTTGAGATACTTGTCTCCCTCGTTAATAAAATATGCAAAATAATTAATTAAAAAGGGTCATCCAGAATATTTCCAGTTCCTTATTACATATAAAAAATATACATATGGAAATAAAAAGCCAGAACCTAAAGTGAAATGTAACTGGCGAGTACAGAATTTTCTTGTAATTCCTTCTGAACTCAGCTAGCCAGATAAGCAGAAATTGCAGTCTGTCTAGCCATTGAATAAGGGAAGATAAAAGATGAATTATTCCTTTGAACTCATCTTTGACAGGTGAAGTGCTGGCAGTATTGTGATACAGACTTTCTCATCTTATTAAAAAAAAAATTAATAAGCCAAGTTGACCATCTTTTTACATATTGTGTTGCTACTACTGTATCTGAAGGAGCCTAAACATGTAACAGAAAAATGTCCCTCATAATAATCTGTTTAGTAGATTAGTTTTTTACAAATGAAGAAAGAAGAGTTTGAAATGCAGAGCTTGCAATGGGGCAAAATAAGATAGTTCTGGAAGCTGAAGCAAGTATACTCAACAAAGAAAGGTGGATTTACTCAGCATCAGTGAAGGAGCATTTCTATAAATTAACCCAAGGCCTATGTCTCATAATTCACTTGACAGTTTATCAGCCCTGAAAATGAATTCAGGCAATTTAGATGAAGGATGGAGGCAGTGGCTTCAAAGCACTATGAGGCAGCTCAGAAATATTCCTTAAGCTTAAACTTTTCGTGTTCTAAAGGTTAATGGTCCCCAATCATGCCTTCCACTGGGTTTTATTAGTGTAAAAACCAGCCTGCAAGATACTCTGGGTGCAGCATGAGAGAGGTAAATAGCATGAAAGATAGTTGTTTTCAAATGACATTATCTTATGTTTGGCTAAGGGAAGATGGGTGTATGAGTCTTCAAAATCACCCTGAGGAACAACCAGGACTATGGGAAAAATGATACACTGTAGATGAGCTTTTACTACTGTTTGCTTGGTCCTGTCAGTATCTAAACAAGATTATGCTTGGAACAAAGACTTTTCAAACATGCATTAGATATGAATGTATCTTCTAACCACTCCCTAATACTAAAGAAATCTGACATATGGTAATTTAAAATTAGTTAAAAGTATTTTCAAATATTATGCTTAAGTCTGGTCCCCTCCGCAGACATTTGCGGTTTAGGAGTCAGGGATCACAAACATATCTTTTGTAAATAGAGCAGCTACATAGCAAAAAACTCTTTTGTTGGCAATGTAGTTTTTCATATACAGAAAAACTCAGAAGAGAATTCTTTAATTCATATCTTCCCAGAGTTAAAGGGACAGATCTCACTTTGTGAGATAAAATTCTGCCAGTAAAAGACAGGTTTACTAACTGTACGTGAAGCTGACAGAATGTTTCTGTTATCTTTTTTTCTTTAGTTCCCAGCAGGTTATGAGAAAGACTGTCTCAAAAAGGAAACACAGACTGAATAGCTTGATAAACACGAGAATGATAGTAAGCAACACAACTTTGGTTGATACATAAAATTCTTCACTATTTCTTGTAATGACCTGGATTGTCTTCTTCTATTTCTCTTTTTGTTTCTGGCTATCATGAAGTGGTGGTCTTTTTGCATAAGTTTCTACTCTACAGCAAAATTCTGTTTAGAATTTTGCATGGTTAGGGTAGTTTTTATTCCTACTCCAAATGGCTTTATGGTATTGCTATGCCCTATTAAACTGCCTTACGCCATGCTGAGAGAGTGCATGAAATGATTCCTGGATGTGCTGTGTGTTAAAAGATGTAATATTTTAATCGTATTGCATTGTGAGTGTCACCACATGGTTCTGTCATATGAGTCATAAAAGTTACTGCATTTAATCTGATTAGTTATTCTTCCTGGCCCAGTAGTTCTGTCCAACTTTGAGGAAAAGTTCCCTGCCTTTATTTCTCTGCAAAAAACTGTACTGGAGGGACCTGTTGCAAGCATCAAAGATGATTACCTTCCAGCTCCAGTGTGTTCATCAGGAAGAAATTCAGTCTGAGAGTCAGGCTGGACCGAGACCCTTGAAAGGGAAGATTTACCTTTCCTGGGCTTGCAAGAACCTGTATGGAAGGACTGGTGGGGCAAGGGCAAACCTAAAAAAATATCAACAAATTAGAATTATGTCTAGACTCACCACTACTCTTTTTTACTGCAGTAAAATGATTTACAGGGTCCTAGATATCTTTCACCTTTCTTCAGAAGGGCAGTAGTACTACTGTTAATATCATTATAAGCTCTTAGCTTTCAGTTCAGCTTCACATGTTCACTATTGTATAAAACACAAAGAATGCCAAGGAAATTGCAGATTTTCCATGTATTTTAGGTAGCTGAAAAAGTTTATGTAACTTAACCTTTTTGAAATGTACCTACACTTAGTACTGCCGTAATGGGGGGAAGTGTTGAATTCTTTGATTTTATTTAGGGTATCTATTTTAAACCAACACTTCTAGAAGCTTGCTGATAACAAAATGGACCAACAAAATCAACACTGTGAAGTAGCATTTACAATTAGATACCCATCTTCCTTCTGGTAAAGTCAGACTCCTGGCATAGGTCCTTGATTGTGCACATCTAATCAGAGAGAAGCGTTGAACACTACTTCAGCTAAGTAATAGGCCTGCCACCTCTAAATTTTTAATCCACTTAAATTTTCATCATCCTCTGATAATCTCCATGATGTCTTGTGATAAGAATTTTGACTATATTTTTCAGACTTTGTACCCTAAATAAATACTGGTAATTTCACAGTAGACAACAGAGGTTATTGCTTGAGGACGTTTCTTCCTGTGGTAAAAACACGTTATGTAAATGATTAGAGAGCATTACAGTGGTTCTATTTTCTTTACAAATGAGAAGGAATATATTGAAGTAACACAAAACTGATGAAATGATTCACTTACTCTCCTAAAACAGGATAAACAAAATTCAAAGAGATTAATACATACGATATGTCATAAGTGAAGAGAGCACTGCAATTTCTCTAACTTTATTAGAAATAAAAACCCCATGCAATACTTTTCCAGTACTAAAATAGTCCTTATCTTTTCACTTATTCACAGGAACTGCTACTAGTTATTTAGTCATAGATTTTTGTATGGCCCAAGGGAACCATTGTGATCAGTTAGTCTGACCTCCTCTATAATCTTTTCAACAAATTTTCCATCCTAGGAAATGTGTGCACAGAATTGCACAGAACAGAATATAATTTTTTTTTTCAAGTTCCTTTCATACCCAAAGTATTTCAAAGCACTTTACATAGCAATAAATCAAAAGCTGATCAAGCAAGCACTTTGCAGAAAAAATCCACCACTGCTCCAACAGACTACCAACCTTTAGTGCTCCATTGGAAGTGATTAGACATCTCAGAGATGGAGATGATTCAGAACTTTAAAAAGAAGAGAGGTGAACTTCTTAACCAACTGTAAAATTTAGCATTCGTTTACCCTCTGACATATTTTAAAGCTTTGCAGAAAAAAAAAGTTTAATACATATTTTTCCCTAATTTGGCTTTTTAGAATAATCTGTACTTTTTACAGAACACTATAGATTTTATTTTAGTGACTGAAAGGAAAGAAATTTTAATTTTTTAATACAGCAAAGAATGTGAGTGCACAGTGGGATGACCAGACAGGAATAAAAGAGTAAAAATTTTAAAATTTACTTCAAATCAGCTAAAAGAAAATAATATTGTGCTTAATCCAGAGAGAGTGAAAATGGCATAGCACTGCATTAGCATGAAAGAATATGCAGCATTATTTTGAAGGCACTATGAAATGTCTAGATATGTAATTCTGTAATTACTTGGCACATTGAAATCAACTAATGTATTGTATTTTTCACATAGAACTTTAACATTTATATAATGCCAAAATATATAAATACAATAGTTTCTTTACTATTTTTTATTTTATTACTTTTTCAACATTTTAAAAGGATGTTTTTCTAGTTTAAACAGTAGTTATGAATTATGAGATATATATTTTATGCCAAAGTCTCCTACAAACTCTTCACTTTTGTCTTAATTCAGAAGTATCCTAGATGCTAACACAGAAGCAATCTTGAACACTTCTAATTGCCTTACAGACTCTGTTAATGTGTTTGAGTTGGCCCCCATCATCCAGGAATGTAAATGGGACATCAGACCAGCATACGGCTTTTACATCATCTCGCTTGAGACATCAGCGTTCAAGAGCTCCAGCTAGTCCTGAAAGCTACCCTGTGCGTTCTTAGTCGTGTGGAGTACACACAGGTGCACCTGCCTCCCTGCTCACTTGGAGACATCTGAATCAAGTGCAAAGCTCACTACTTATCTACAGGATAAACCGTGATTTTCCTTTCTTTAACATAAGTGCAAAAAATGTATGGTTGTTAGCAAAAATACCCAGACATACACAGAACAACCTGAAAGCTCAGCTGATATACAGAACAACCTGAAAGCTCAGCTGATATACTGGACAAAGTGTCTAGAAAATCCTTTATTATTTCTACTACTGATTCAGGCACAGCTACCACTTAATAAAAGCTCCAGGCTGTAAGAAAATACATGCCTTTCACAGGACTATATGATAGATTAATCTGACCTTTTCAATAGCATGGCCCGTACAGGATTTCATACAGTAAATCCTGTACCAATTGTATGTCTCCTTGACCTAGAGAATATTCCTTAGAAAAACATGAATGGAATGATTTGCTTTGAGATTAAGAAACCTGAACGCAGGTGTCTACACTTAAGCTAGGTATTTTAACTACCGTTACATTCAAGAGAAATTGATTCAACACAGTAAAAGACTTTAGAAAGAGTCTGAACAATCAACTGAACAATGCACTGCCCTTCTTCAGAGTGAGCTGGAGAGCGACCTACTCTTAGTTTTCCTTTGGCTCTGTCTACGTCCAGTCCCCAGCTATAGCTTTTGTTACGTCTTTGTCTTTTACAGTAAAAAGTTTCTGCTCTCAGAAACTACTCTTTCCATAAGTGCTTCTTCCTTAAGTACTTACCTGCACAATCAAGTCAGCTCTTCATTTCTCTTATGTTATAGTAAATATGTTCAGATTATTTCGATTTTGTGGCAGGTTTTCTAGAATTTGAATCAGTCTTACTGTTATTTTCTGAATGCTTTCTAAATATGCAGGTTTTACTGAACAGAATATATCTTTTACTTCTGTCATGAAACTTTTTTTCTCTTAGACTAGTGAAAACTCAAAATTATGCTTTCCAAGTAATTCCAGCTGACAACTATCGTACGCTTTAAAAAAAACCATGCAGTGACATAAAGAAGCACAGTTAAGTCTTCTAATGTGTTTCAGTAGCTTACAAACCTCATTAAACTGTTTTTCCTTTTCATATTAAAGGCATAGACTGAGACAGTAAAAGTACACATATGTGGTTAACTTTATACATATAGTTAATTTCAATGATTTCAAAACGGCCACTCATGCCCTAACTTCAGCAGGTACACAAACCTAGGGTAAGGACACAGTTTTGAACGACTACAGCAAAAACAAATTAAAACTCAATTGCATTCTCAGCATTTAGTATTTCATTGCTTACTTATATGTTTAGGAGTGTTGAGTCTATCCTAAGACCCTCTTGTACTAAAAATTCATGCTAAAAAATTTCAATTAGTCCCTTCCATAAAAGCTTTAAATTCCCCAAATATCCACCAGTCAATTACAAGCAGGATGGACTGTTGCTTAGATTGAGTGAAATAGTTCAGTTGGGCAACTGCTCTGCTGGCAGGTTTCTCCCTCCTACTGAATTTTCATGAAGAAACAAGGCAGGATGAAAGAAAGGCAGGAAGGCAGGAAGGAAGAAAGGAAGGAAAGAAGGAAGATAGAAGATAGATAGAGCTTAAGCTGTAAAGTTGAGAAAGTTTCACTGCTTTGAGCTGAAGAATAAAAAAAAAAAGCTCCCGAATATCTAATGGAATTATTTAGTTAGTATGGAAAAGAAATAATTCATGCAATCTGTTAATTTGGCTCAAACACAAAAACATGAAGGGTAATAAATTATAATAGTTGAAGAGGTTACAAAGAGAAATCCATGAAACAATATTAAATCAAGTTAGGTCAAAACAGCACAAATCTTATAAATCATGCTTTTTGTAAATGTGGCTAATGTTTCAAGGAAAGCTCTTTTAAGTTCCTGTGGGCTGGTTGATTAAATTTTTTGTTAGAAGAAATGCAAAATTCAAGATTGGAAATAGCATTCGTGCTCGAATGCTATAGCAGTATACTGAGTATCAGTTGCATTTCTGTTTTCTTGCAATTCTCAGACCGAAACTTTGCAGTTGAAAGCTAAAAGGTACAAAGTTATAAACAGCTTGTAAATACATATTTCCTTTAGAGCAAAGCATCAATTAATGAAATAAGTATCTATGCTGTTTCTGCTTAGGATCTGATGAAATGTTCTGCCACTAATATTATCACTTTCTAAGTGAAGTCATCAAAAGTAACAGTGCAGTAGCAGTTCAGAAGAGTATATGCTATGTATAGTCTCATTGGCCTAGTTAACACATCTGTTTAATAACCATGTGTTTCTCATTAACTAACATGAAAATAGATTTCAGTTGGTGACACTCTTGTCATACAAAGTAGGTCAGCCAAAACAGAGATAAACAATTTGTAAAATATTTGCTTTCACTTAATGGAACCAAAGATATTTTCTAGGAGTCTACCAATAAGGACATGCTATGCAGATGCTGAAAAAAAATCCCCACTAAAACTATGCAAGTTGAAAACTAGAAAGCTGAGAAAAAATGAACATTCACATGAATGGCTCTCAAGAAATGAAGAATGTTGCTGTGGGCATTTTCATCCTCCTCATCCGTCAAATTCACCAAGTATGTCTAATCAGATCTCTCTGCTTTCTGATGGTAGAGTGGCTATATAATGTTTGACTGAATATATATCATGGAGATGTCCTGACTCGTCTTTTCATCTAAGTTCAACTGAGCCATTTCGCTCATGGGACTTCTATCATCTGGCGACATAAAGTATTGCTATCGTATTATCCCAGCGGATCAGTGAGCACAGGTAATTTGACAGCTCTAATGAGTTACATACACATACTCCTGAAAATTCAGCTGAATTTCCATTTTAATTCATTCAAAGAAAAGGTCAGTTTACATATTCTGTCACACTGCTGTATAAAAAGTGTATAGTACATAATGACTAAAGGCCAGTTCCTTCAGTCATTAAACATACAGCATTCGTGGCAGTGTAAATTCCACAGTTAAAAATATGTATTTATGGACATTTTTCTATGGTATTTATTTCCTAAGAACCACCTTGTCAATAGAAACATCTAACAATTTCTTACAATTTTCCTCTGAGCACTTATTATTTAAAGTTATAGCCTCTGCATTGATAGAAACAGATTTTGTGTTCACTAGGGCACCAGCATAATTCCTGGAGAGCTGAAGGCACAGAATTCTCAGGGACAGAGAAAATACTGATATCTAGATATATATCCCAATATATTTTCTCATTCTATAAATCTATACTTTTGAAAAAGTGCAATATTTCTGCTTTAGTATATAGAGAATTTATTTGAAGATCTATAATCTATGTCATAAAATATGTCAGAGAGAAAGCACTGGAATCTTCCTAATTTGAAAATGTGAAAAAAGGGTTGGTGACAGATTCTCATTCATAAACAGACCTTTATCCCCCAAACAGTAAATTACTCTATGGTATCATTTACAGAAGCTCTAACTGTGTCAGAAAATATTGATGTGTGTTACCGGACAATTCCTAATTAATTTGGTGTATTTCAAGCCATTACAGAACAGAGTGACAGATGGAAATGACCCAGTGGTAGGATGGCAAAAAAATATGTTTGCACACGTAGCCCCAGCAGGGCTGATCAGGAGTGAATGCTGCACGACGACCGAGGCACGTGGGGAGGCTTTCGCAGGAGCTCTTTCAGTGCATTTGCATCTAAGTCAGTAATATCAATACCCTTGCCCTATGTTTTCTACCAAAAAAACCCCACGTATGAAATATTTTTGTAGTTAACACTGCCCAAAGAAGACATTTGGAACTGAGTTATATGAAAAGAACTTTCTAGTAAATGGTTGCAGCAGCAACTTGAAAACAAAACAAGATTGTGAACAACAAGTGTTCTAAAACACAGTAAGAAAAGCCTTGTTTTTAAATCCACAATGGCTTATCATGTAAACCTGTATTCAGTGTCCTCTCCACAGGTTTTTGAAAAGGGAAAATGTCACTATAAACTGACCTTTTCCTGAAGCACTTGCTAAAACTTTACAAATGTCAAAACAGCAGTTCAAAATGAAGACAGCATCATCAGGAAGGAAAACTCCAAGGGTAGTTGTGCATGTAATTTAACAAAGTAACTGAAGGCATAAACTCTGTTTTCACTTCCATTTGTAAGACCCCCTTCAAACTAATAGTCTTCTAGCTGTATATGAGAGTAAAATATAGCCAGTGTATTTTTCCAGCTTGCAATGTTCAACAGTTTTCATGGCATTAAATGCTGTTCAAAAAAATAATGAGAAAAGCAAACTAATAAGATTTAATTGCCGCTGCATAATATGCAGCACTAAATAACATGATGAAATTTCAGGGCAATCAGACAATAGTACACGTTGTCCAGGTTTTCTTTCTCCTTTTTCATCTTTTATTGTAAAACCTTTTGCCTTTTGTATCACAGTCAGTATTAATACATTTCTCTGTCACCACAGTAAATGACTCCTCATTTTGTTTTTGAATGGGTATTCACTATGCATCAGGAAGACCTGCCAGTTGAAGTGGAAGGCTGAGAGAGACAAAAATGTGTGGAAGTACTACCTAATTTTTTTATCCAATCTTGTTTTCTCAAAATTGCATGACCCTAGGATGATGACTAAGATTATAGGTTTCTTCTATTTAACTATCAAAATGTCAGAGAGCTAGAATGGAGAGCAATATAACTGTATTTGAACGTAACAAAAATGCCATTGCCTTTGGGATTACGGGGTAACTTTGAAAACAAACTGTCATGAGAGATTCTTACAAATGTCTTTGAATGAATCAAACAAAAAACCTCAGTGTTAATCCTACCCTCATTCTTTTGGATACTTGTCCATCTCCTGCCTTTCATATTCGCTGTCAAATGCATGAGCCTCACCAGACACTACAACCATGTGCTCTTCCGAGTTATTGCAGAAAATAAACCCATCCGACCTCAGTCATGAAAGCCTCTAAAATCACTGAAGTTCATCAATTCACTTAAGCTACAGGAATAAACAATAGGAATGAAAGCCAAGCAACCAGAACATCACAGTGACTGAAGCTTGGAGCCCTGCAGACAGCACAGTAGTCTCCGAATCGCTAACTCTAACGTTGGTAAGTAGAAGCACATATATGCAAATGTTTCTGTGCAATGAGTTTGAGGAAGATACTATTTAAGAGCATTTATCCCAATATCATTCCAAAATACTAATTTACTACAGAGATGTAACCAGTAAAGTGAAATATCAAATATCTAGAGTGACAACGATCCTTACGGGTCCTTACAACTTGAGACATTCTATGATATTCTACTTTATCAGTACAGATTTTTGAGGACCATTGGAGGTGAAATTAGGTATACACGGGATATTAGTGAATATTGTGTGCCTGGTGGATGCACAGGTT
This sequence comes from Burhinus bistriatus, assembly GCA_013397275.1. Taxonomy (NCBI): domain Eukaryota; kingdom Metazoa; phylum Chordata; class Aves; order Charadriiformes; family Burhinidae; genus Burhinus; species Burhinus bistriatus. The sequence goes on along the minus strand of VYXH01003969.1, from coordinate 142,106 downwards.
TGACTGCTGAGTTTTTTTCTAATAATTCTAAGAAAGAAAATACTTTCTACAAAACATTTATACACCCCATAATTTTTATCATCCAGCCTTTTACTTGGGCCTAGCACTTTAGATCAAATTACCGAGCTGCAGCCAAACTTCCTGAAGTTGCTGGGTTGAAAAAATGTTGGAGAAAGCCAAATATGACCTCCAAGTTAACAGAGATCAGGAAATAAAATCATCTCTTGTTATGGAAATTTAGTGGGTAGGTTGATAAAATACAGACCGATGGGGACTGATAAATCCTCATAGTATAACATAAAGATATCCAAGCTGGTAAATGAATGCATTCTATCAGAAATATGTCTTATACAAAAGTGTGAGGCATTGAAAATCTGTAGAGAATCAGATTGAGTTGGATAATCAAGAAACACACTAGATGTTATATCCTGTTTGAAGAATTATGCCTGCTACACAGCTTTATGGCTGTCTAGCAGCCATTAAAGTGCATTTAGCTGGAAGTGAAACAATATTTTTCAGTGTTCAAATGTGGCAGTTTTGAGTGTGAGAGGGAAGACAATTTAGGAACCTCTGAAACACTCGTTGGCATAATAGCAGCGATCCATCCTCCCTAAAGCAGCAGCTGATGTTTTCGTTTTCTCCTCCATTTAACTAGCAAAGTGCTCAGATGAGCTTTTGTTAAGCCCTGGTTTTGCAACAGCTGGGTTTGCAGGTCTCGAGTCCTAGGAGTTTTTTGAGGCTCACCTGTTCTGCGCAATGCTTCAGCCCCTTAATTCATGCATTATAAGGCTTTTCCTCTGCCTCGTAAATAAAGTGGGAGTTTGTTTCCATAGAAACAACAACAGACCTGGAGCTGCTTATTTCCACTAGTGCGAGGCTCCGGTTTGCTTCCTTAGGAACAGCGTAAGGATCCCACATGGTGCCCTCCATGGAGGGGATGCAAGGCCAGTACTTACCCAGATCAAGTCTAATTCTCTTAACTTTTATGTGAATCATAAACTACTCCTACGTTTACCAGGGTGTAAGCCACAAATTTTATATTTCATGGTTACACTGTTATTACCCCATCACCATAATGCAGCTTTTGGCTTCAACTAACTTTTTGATGTCATTCCACTTTATTCAGAACTGGACCCTTTCACATTATTTCTTTGGCCAAGTAATAAAATTACTCACTAATGCCAAAAACACAGCACAAACCTCCCTGCCAAAACAATCAGGTTACAATATTATAGAGAAGCTGACCTAAAAAGACGGAACAGTCATTTTTATATCATGGTTTACTTTTCTTTTCCCCTTCTTTGCCCAGCTTCACTAGTATTACAGTACAGCAAACTCTGAATACTTTAACTCCTTTATTATTATTTCTGAATACCTTAACTCAGCACTTGTTTCACACAGTGATTTTCTAAGACTACTAGAACTGACTCAAGTTCTTAATTGAAGTCCCTGATAGGTATGGTATTTAGCAACTAGTAAAACTCTGTTTTAAAAACGACCATATATTTGCACTATGGATTATTCCTTGTTTTGGAGTTTCTACCTATGCCCAAACCTCTGGATTCTGCCCTGCCCTTTCCCATATGTACTCAACATGTGTGCATCTTGTTTCATAACACAGACATAAAGTTATTTGTACAACTGTACAATAATCTGACAGTTGTATTCATTAGAAACACGGGTACCCTGTGTCTTCATCTGCAAGTGATGTGAAAAAGTGCAAAGAAAAGAAATCAGGCACATTCTTAAGGCTTTCAATATGGAATATTACAGTACATTTTGCAAATTCCATATTTTTCTTTCATTTTCATAAAACAGCTATTTTGATAATGAGCATTAACCTTATTCTCAAAATGTGCTAATGGAGCATCATTCCTGATCACGCACCTTTCTTTGTTAACTCTTCTATTGTTTTGTAATATCATTCTCCCTTTAGTTTTTATGTGTTTTCCTCGCGATCAATACTCATTCATTTCTACTCACTGGTACTATAACTTTTCTGGATTCATTATAACGCCTGTCCTGTTGAGATCTGTTTTTCTGAAAGTTTACACTATCACTCAGCTGAGTGGTTTCATCGACTTCAGAGTACTGGTGATTAATAAGTACTCAACACAAACCCCAGGTGCAGAAAATCGCTCCACTTATCACTATTTTCTGCCTTGTCCCCTTTCAGACTTCTAAAAAATTTCCTGAACTTTTATGAGCTGTCTTTGTTGTCTTCTTTACAGAGGGGGGAAAAAAAAGGACAGTCTGAAATAAAAAAGCAGGTCACATCTCAACAACTCTAAGCCTCAGAACTGGAACTGAGTCTCAGGGATAGAAATGGGATGCAGAGAAAGAATTCTGCACATTTTAGGGCTCAAATGAATGAAAAGGATACTCAAATCAAAATCTTGTAGTTGATTCACATACTCTTTGAGCCACTGTACAAGACCAGCCTTGACTCAGTTGTAAATCTTGGCAAACCAGAGGTTTCTCAGAGATATTCCTGGTCACACAATTCATCACCTTGGTTGACTTAAGGGACATCACGAAATACAACAAAATCTCCTGTCTCAAGACTTTACACATCATCTATAGAATGACAAAAAAAGCTGGCATCACCTTCAGCAGGTTCCCTAACTAGACAGGAGAACAAAAAATATACAATCTACCTGCCTATCAGGGTTACATAGCTTTTACTTTCAAACAACACAGCACAAAATAAAACAAAAACTTCTACTCCAGAAAACACTGTGTGCTACAGATTCTACTCTTACTGGATAAATTAGGATAATCTTATCAAAAGTATGCAAAGCTCTAATTCTTTCAAAATTATATCACTCCTGTTGTCCATTCCTACATCACTACTCACTCAGGGAGTGTAGTGATAGGATGAGGGGTAATGGTTTTAAACTGAAAGAGGGTAGATTTAGACTAGATGTTAGGAAGAAATTCTTTACTCTGAGGGTGGTGAGACACTGGAACAGGTTGCCCAGGGAAGCTGTGGATGCCCAAATCCTAGACATGTTCAAGGCCAGGTTGGATGGGGCTTTGAGCAACCAGGTCTAGTGGGAGGTGTCCTTGCCCATGGCAGGGGCGTTGGAACTAGATGATCTTTAAGGTCCTTTCCAACTCTAACCATTCCGTGATTCTATGATCACAGTGCTTCAATCACAAAGAACTGAGATTGTGACATCTAAGAAATTTATAGTAAAGAGAAAGTAGTTTGAAAGTATATTGTGTTGTGTATAACATCCATACACAAACACTTCCTCGTAGCACCTACTGTTCTCAGGAATAAATAATGTGATCAAGTCACAAACAGCAGCATCACCAATAAAATACTGAAAAAAATCATGGTAAGAGTTTCCTGTTAATTTTTTTCTGTATCTTGGAAATGTCGAATAGTGCAGATTTTTTTTCAAATACCTGGTTTCTCAGTTGCCTTCATCTGATCTGTTTTAAATAAACTCCTCATGGTTACAGAAGCTGACACTATTTGTCAATGAGACCGTGCCAACATTCACTTCTGAGATAATCCTGTAATCTTCACTGATAGTCAACGGAATAAGTATCTCTACAATACATTTTAAATAAGCCGAGTCTAAAATGACTAGTGCTTGTGTTGGTGGCCACATCATAGGTGTTGGAAGTTCAATGGGAGGAACTTCACTCTATAATTTATGGCTGTACTGTGACAGATATTAAGATCAGGAGATAAAAATGTAATCGAGGTCATGAATGGACAGGATGCTTTAGTCTTTAGGACACAGAAGTAGGAATGGGGAGATATTACTTCAACTTACCATTTTGCTCTTTTGTGATCTTGGCCAAGTTATCCAATTGCTTTGAGTGAGATTCGGCTTAATTAATCATCTTGTCTGTAGATATCTCAGCTAGTTATCCAGACTCGCTGTGTGGTTAATAGGATGAGATGACTCATGCCCTCAACACCCATTTCTCTCTGAGGGCTACAACAGGAGTCTAGCAACTAGTTCAAATGTAAAATTTGCATTATAAATGTACAAATGTAGGTGAGAGGAATCTTGTTCTGTGTTATAGATCTGGCTATACTAGACACACTGGATATTAAAGAGTTTCTATTTTATCTGACTGTGAAAGCAAACCTTAGAAGTCACTTCAAAACATACCAGAAAACTGAAAAAAATACTTTGAAACATGCTAGACCCACTAACCATTATTTCCTTAACCATTGTCTAATGGTGTGCCTAAGTTCCTGATTGAATAATGAGGCCAACAACATTTTCTTGCTTGCAAAGGTACTGTAAATTTACACAATAAAAATACCCAGATAACATGATAATGGGATCATATAAGTACCTGGGAGAGATGTTGTATATAGCACTACCCGTATATGATCTTGTAAAGGTGCTGAATGGCCTCAAAATTGAATTAAATAAATCCCCTCTACTATATCATTATGATGAGGCTGAACATAATAAAAATTTAAGGTCAGAAATGAAAATTTTAAATCTTTTATATTCATATTTTTCTTTCTGCCAAGGTATGAGTGTCCCCTATGTACTTTGCATATGCATGTCTAGAAAATTCACTGTGTATATATCATCTTCTTTCACCAAGCAAACATTTGGGAACAAGCAGTTTGTCAAGCAGATAAAGTGAATGGAATAATAGCTATTTTTACAAATGCCCTTTTGACCTTCACAATTCATTGATCAAATGCTTATTTTCTTCTTCCTATATTATATATAGAAAATTTGTACACCTCTTTATGCTGCTTGGTTGAACCAGTTAGCAGAGGTTAAGGATTACTGAATTCTTTCTCATCTGTTATTCAAAAGATTAAACCCATTTCACATAGAAAATTTAAAAAAAGATTACACTAATGGTTAAAGATATATACTTAACATCTGCCAGAGCTCCTGGAACATCATGCTAATGCATTCCCCATCAGTGGTATTTGCAAGAGTCCTAGACCATGGGGCTATGGTAGCTCTATCAATTTTATTTATTTAAGGGTTTGTATGGAACAGATATGCATTCGGGATTTTCTACTTGAGCAGGTACATTGCTCAAAGCATCATAAGCACCACAAAATGCAGTTTTAGTGCATCTTGCTGGCTCAAATTCTGCAGGGGAGTATTCACAGAAGGAAGGGAAGATTAAGCATGGCTGGGAATGGATGCCAAACGCCAAGCGCTGCTTCTGATCTACTGGTTGGAACATCCAGGCTAAACTCTCTAAGTGAGGTCAGCAGATCACAGGCCAAACTGTTACTTAATCAGGAAATGATCTCAGTCACATTTATGTACCACAATCACAAAGGTTCACATGCCATGCCAGATAAGCACTTGATTTCTGTCTCATTTTGGACCTGAGAGAGAGAATTTGGGACCTCACTTTGTTCATCATGTCAGTTATCTTCTGATGCAGAACATCCAATGAATACTATGTTACAAATATAAAAGTAGAAAACAAAATGTTACTTCAAGTTAGTAATCATATTTTTAATATAAAACTATAATGTTGATTAATACATTGGATTTAGCCTCTGCTTCAGTGACAAATCAAATCACCTGCTAAGAGTAGCAGCTTTAAAAAAGCCTATTGCATATTTTCCGATAAATCAGATTCAGCCGTCCTGCTGTCTGTATCAATGGCATATGAGCTATAGTATAATCTATTAATTAGTAACATTCTAGACAAATCAAGATAGCAATAATTTTAAAAAAAACCTCAATGTTTTCTTCAAACATAGCTTATTGCACGCTGACAAAATTCATTAATGAAATCTATTATTCCTGAGATCCAATCCTAACACTGTATCTCACAGAAGTAATAACCAGAAAAAGAAATCTAGTATTTCAGCGTCTGTCCTTTTATGTCTGTCCTGTCGCATATGTTTGCACTGGAAACAAAAACACCAGCTCCCGTTTCAACATGCGGAATATAAAATGCTCCATATACGGGAGAGACCCTGCAAGCTTACTGAGCTGTAAGCAACCATGTGAAATCTTTAATACAAATCCATAAATCAATGTACAAAGCTTCACCTGGTTGCTTATCATTAGTTCCTACTTAAATGGAAATGTGCTCTAAATAATTTAATAGAGATAAATTACCTTCCTGTCTTGTACCTGTGGCCCTCTACACATTTCCTTTAATGTTGTATGATGTGCCCTGCATTTACTTTAGGAAATTATTATCCATCGCATCACTTAGATTAACACAGTAACAATCCAAATCAATTTCTAACATGCTAAATGAGAAATATTTTAGATGCCAGCAGTAGCAGGAAAACTGGAACATAAGCTGGCAATCTATTTGCACAGACTGACCTTGCATTATTTGCACAGAAAAGTGTTTACCACAAAAAATGTAAAAGCTTCCTATGCAGTTGGTGGAAATGCCAACAAAAGGGAAATGTTCTCTAGAAAACGCAAGGGCCACACAAGCAATCTTGCATAATTACAGCACTGGTCCCACAAAGAACAATCCATTTATGAACAATTAATGAAAATAAGTCCTTACACCTTTTCTGGTCTCTTTTTTCCCTGTCGTCCTGCTCACTATATACTGCTTTCTAATCTCTGTCAATACCAATTAGAATTGATAGTGCATAACATCTTGGAGGAGGCACTGAATTCAATACTAGATGAAGTCTTTTTCTTGCAGAACAAACCTGCTTATTTGATCAAAAAGGTGCAATGGAAATGTTTGATGCTTGTTAACTGTCTCCAGACATAGATCAGAAAACAAAGAGAAAAAAAATCAGCAAAAAGTATCCTGAAACAAACAACAAAAGTAAATACACACAAGACATGGTGTGTCAAGGCTACACAGCTATTATCATTTAGCATTTGTACTTCAGCAGCTAGAGGTTTCTGTCAAGACTGGTGCTTTCAAATTGTTTAGGTGGATATATATGCATTTACAGTTTTCTATTTTTGAAACTGTTTTTCTAACCAAAGCAAGCTATCCTGCTTTGCCATCCTGAATGAACAGAGGATAGAACATCCAACCTGACACTGACAAGTCATGGCACAAGTTTTCTGAAGAAGGGTCATATTCTAACTGTCCATTTTATGCCTAATTTAGACATGTAATACATAAAATGAAATATCTGGCATTAGTGTAATCATTCAGGGAGCCTAAGTGATGTTCTTGAGTCTGACACCGCCACATAACTCTGATGAAGGACTCCAACCTCACTGAGGCATCTATTTCTCCCCTTTGACTGACACTTTTAAAGGAGGATTTAATGCATTGAATGCATTTAATGCAGGATACATTGAATAGGAGGATACTCTGCAGGTAGCTAATACAAAACACCAAGCACAGGGAATTTATGGACAGGCACACAGCCTGAAGCTTCAGAGATATCTTCTGGTTACAATTCAGAATAGCAGGGTACTTAACAGAGATGGTTAACAGCATGGTTATTACTAACCATAGCTGCAAATCTCACCTACTTCTGTATCTGGAATTCAACACACATTCTGAGTGTCCATGAAGTAAAGGGTAAACGTGAAGTTCATTCCTCCTTATTTTTTGGCAGGTTTAGCTATGGCATCCACAGGACATCCTGAACTGACCTCTGGAATGCATGGCTTCATTTTCTCCTAGTTTTTGTGCTACAACTTAGAATTAGCATTTTAGACTAATTCCTAGGGAAGCAGGATCTGTTTCATCCATGCTCAGCAAAAGATTCAACTAAAGAGAAAGACTACATTTCACATCTATTTGGTTCAAATGTTCTCCAAAAGTTATACTCCACTGCAATTACAAAGTATTACTGGTAAAAATCACATGAATGCCTGTACATGTTTGTCTCCTGGTTCTGCAGATGCTAAAGAATAGCTTTGCATTGACTTTAATGGCATTAAAGACCAGGCTTTACCTACGTATGTAACCAAAATAAACCCAGTTCCCTGAAACTTCCTTCATTAACAATCATTTCTAGATTACCCATAATGGTTTCCTTTCAAAAACAGCTACTACCTAATTATAACGGAAAGCTAAGTTGAGTTTCATCTAAAAAAGACAGTACTGTATGACACTTCATGAAGAAGGAGGATTAGCTAGCTAATATGCCGCTCCTTCTGTAACTTTAATTCTACAAATGCATATAAGCAGAGCAGCGGCAACCGTACCGTGCTTCAGTAGTCATGGCCAAGGAACTTGCCAAGTCCACGGCGGGTGCTGGGTTAGACTTTTGCTCTGTTTCATGGCTGTGCATGGAGTTTGAAATGCTGCCAATGGAAATACTTACACATCATCCGTGCAGGGATGTTTGTCCTTTCTATGAGAATAAAGACTCCTTAAAACCATATTATTCAACCCATTTTCCTGTGAGATCTTCATACTAAATACGCCAACCTATGCATATATATTTTGAAAGAGCTTTAAAAAATCTTCAGTGATGTCAGCAAACTTTGCATTTTTTAAACATTTCTTTATCTTTTCTAGAAGCCTACAGAATACCTCAATGTGTAGAAATAACAACATGTCTCAATGCAGTATAGGAGCAGAACTAAGGCTATTTCATGAAGACAGACTCAGGAAGGATCTTAAGTTCAAGTTGCAACAGAGAAATGTTACATCTATTTCATGCACTCACTGACTTTTAACAGTTCAGAAGAAACAAGAAATGATTTCTCTAAGAAACCCATTTAGTGATCAACCTACATGGTGACATTTTATCCCTAAGGACAACAAAAAAAAAGACAGCAGTAAGTGACAGAATGATGACCGAGTGAAGACATCACACCTTAAAAACAATGAAACAGTGATACACCAACTGAAAGTATATTCAGGTAACTAAAGGTCAAAAAAAAAAAAAAAAAGAAAAAGAAAAAAGAAAGTCAGTTCATTTTCAGGACCAGCAGCTTCATACAGCGTTGTTTTTTTGGTGACTACTATGTCTTAGGGTTGTAAGCTCTTCCCCTCTCCTCCAAAGAATATGTGCCAGTCATCCTAAGAGAGAGTACTATCTGCCTTTATTGTACATAATTGTGACATCTTACAAAATTCACCAAAAAAAA
>VYXH01003969.1:73628-133065 GCA_013397275.1 Burhinus bistriatus | reverse complement strand
AAAAAAAAAAAATAAAATAAAATTATTCCAGCCACATTTCAACTAAATGGCCAATAGTACATCATCTGTAATACTTAGGAACTATGAGAACTGTGACATTGTCATTGTCAATCCATCCCTTAAATTTGGCAGATGTTGTATGTAAACTGTTACCACAGGAGATAAGGGAAAGGAAAGTAAAGGAAATGACTATAAACTCACGAAATAGTAAATGGATCATATGAGGTAGGTACTTTACTTTACACATGATATATGACAGAAAAACATTTTTCACTTTGTCTTGTCTTGTATTTGTGATGCTACTCTATTCTGCAATCCCAGGTCACCTGCCATGTACTGTACTAGAGTTCCCTCTACTGGCTGAGTTACTGAAGCTGTTCCTTAAGAATTTGTGATGTAAAGTAAACTTTTACTTCACTTTTCCTCACTCTCTTTACTGACTTGACGTTTGTACACTGAAAAATGAAAGCCTTCTCTTGGTGACATATTGAACCAGAAGACCATCCCACATATACACAGCAACAGATTTCCCTGGTCAATTGTCTTAGAAGGAATATATTGTTCACTTCACTAATAATGCAGTATTCAGTACAAGAAGTATTGAACAGGGAATGCATTTACTCCACAACAGAAGCTTAGGAAGATTCCATAATCTAAAAGCCTCAGGGAAATGTGAGGATTTGAAATGGAAATAGTATTTTAATGTCAATGATACATAGGTTGCATATGCACAGATAATTTATTAGCCAACAATTTAGAAATTTATATTGGTTTTAGTCATTGCACAAGAATTCATCGAGGTGAAGGAGGACTCAAAATCTGACTTCCTTAAAGAATTCTGCATGTTTAATTAGGACTAATGAAGACCTTTACTGCATTCTAATAAGAAGAGTAATTTCTTGGCCATGGCACTTTGCAGCTGCTGTTCAAAGTTTCAGATCCTCTGCTACCACTCATCTCTTTCTTCTTTAGTAGCAATACACTTTCAGAACATATTGTGACAATTGTTTTTCTGGAACTCAAAATCAAGAGTGAGCCAGCTGCCACTTGAAAGCTTTGCAGGATTCATCACTTCCTGAATCACAGTTGATTATGCCTGAAGATGGTGGACAAGTTACTAAAATTCTTGGAACTTCACCTGGTACCTGAATGTTCACAGCACAGAAATACAGGAACATGCTTATAATTTTCAAAGGCACATAGAGACCACTGCCACACCAGCAGGAAAAAATCACTTACTAAACTGTGACAAAGGAAATATCCTGCTTTGAATATTAACTACTGGAAAATTGTAAAATGCGAGGAAGTCATAAAATCCTTCCAAATTTCATTCTGATGCTAACTTATCATACAGTACTGAAATCCATAATGAAGTCTAAACTAGGCTCAACTTCTATTTCTTATAGTAGTTGAGATCTACTGTCTGGTCTTTGGGAGCTTGAATATTATTGCTTAATTTTAGGGCTTTATGTACTTTCATGTCCAAATCCTCCCTAGGAGGACATTCACACAGTTTGAATGCCAAGTATCTATGTGGAGGAGCGCAGGTGAGAAGGAACTGCATACAAATTACAGATCAGCTAGGAAACAGTTGCACAGCATCAATGAGGCTGTTTTTCCTACAATCTTAATGAAGAAAGGATAGATTGCTAGAGTTACACATATTCAGATTTTGCCTTGGTCTGAATTTGTTTTTTAAAAGAAACAAGTAATCTTTAAAGTTTTAGCAAAGATAAATTATTAACTAGATTTTATAGGGTTGAATTACATGCTGCAACAGATTCCCAAATCCATTTGAGTTGTGTGTTCAAACAACGCCAATGTTACACACTATGGTGGTACCTGCAACTGAGTCATTCTTTCCTGACTAGTTATGTCACAAGTGAGTGCCCATATCTTAAGAATATTTAATGAAGATTTTATGTGGGGCTTTGCATTTTTAAGATCTTAAATTCAGTCCTTGTTGATAGCATGGTGGCTGCATACCTTACACGTGACCAGGTATTTTTTACAAGATAACCTTCTTAAGACTTTATCCTTGAAAACCATTTAAGAATATTCTCCATGTACTTGTATGTGGCTTCATTACTGTCAATAGGACAACTCACAGATTTAAGCTAAATCTCCATTTAACTGTTTCACAGAATCACAGGGGTTGGAAGGGACCTCTGAAGATCATCTAGTCCAACCCCCCTGCCAGAGCAGGCTCACCTAAAGCAGGTTGCACAGGACGGCGTCCAGGCGGGTTTTGAATGTCTCCAGAGTCGGAAACTCCACCACCTCTCTGGGCAGCCTGTTCCAGTGCTCTGCCACACTCAAAGTAAAGAAGTTCCTCCTCATGTTTAGACGGAACTTCCTATGTTCAGGTTTGTGCCTGTTACGTCTTGTCCTATGACTGGGCACCACTGAAAAAAGACTGGTCCCATCCTCCTGGCACCTTTCTGCTACATCAGGGCCTTAATGGTTTTTTTAAGCATCGATGTATTTTGGTGGTGTCAATTCAGTAAACTTGCCCAAGCAACCAGGCAGTTTCATGTATTATCTGTTTTTAAATAGATGCAAAGACAGACTATTCAGTGTCATCACGTGCATTAAAATAAGGCCAACTGGCCTGTGTTATGAGTATGCAGTCCTTCATGAGCTGAGGTGAGAGAACATAAATGTAGCTGGGGTGTTTAAAACATTATGGAATAGAGGTAAGAAAGGATTAAAGCAAAAAGAAAATATGAGGCTGGAAGGATAGGAGCCAGGCCCGGGCTCAGTTTAGCAAACCCACCTATAAAGCACTCATTCTGCACACAAGCCACCTACTATTGAGCTGATGATCCCGTTGATCTGTAAAGAAAATTAATAGCCCAGAAGAATGGAATGGCCTACACAGTTGTTAAACTTTTTGTTTTAATCTCAAAAATTGAAGTAATTGAGATTTTCTATAAATTAAAAAAAAAAAAAAAACCAAAAAAAAACAAAAAAAGGTATGGAATAACCTTGCCTGCCCCTCTTAAACTCATTCGTATTTCAGAAAGTCCCTGAAACAGGTTTAAACATAACAGAACGTTTTTGTCAATTAGGAGGTCAGTGTACCTTCTTGCACAATAGAATTCTGCACCCTTGGATTCCTGATCCTTGTCAGTTGTGAATGTAAAAAATGCAAGGTTTTAGCTAAACAAGCAGAAAAAGTGAAAAGACAGGCAGTCAGATGACAGCATCAAACAACTGCCTTTGCTGTGAAACTGCTGACCTGCACCTCCAATAACATGACAGCAATAAAAACAAAAAGGTGCTATATGCTTTGTAGTATTAAGGGTAATGGTAAGAAGTTCATACACCAAAGCAGGCAGAATCAAGGGCAGAAAAGATTTTATGGTAGTATTGACAAAATACGAGAAGTCTGGTTTTGATTGACCTTAACATTAGTATAGCATGATATGAATTAAACAACCCAATGCTAATCTTATCTGCTGAATTAATTTTGTTCAGATATGCCTGTCCTTCCAGGTGGATTCAAATTCACACAGTCCGCTAAGGAAACATTCATTTTAACATTAAAACAAAAATGCCTTACGCCTAATTCATCTTGATGCTTAGGTTTCCCAAATGAAACTACTGCCTAAAGCTAATGTTTGCTGTACATGATAATAGCAAAAAAAAGGACCAGAAAAAAAGCAGAGAGGCACATGTAAGCTGAGTTTTCATACATATGGGTTCAGATATGTTGGATATGTCAGTCTAAACATTTAAGTGGTGGAATATTTGAAAAACAAAAATTAAATTGAATGGCTGCACCAAAACCCAGCTTCATTGCAGTTGCTCCTGACCTGCGGTGGAGACAGCCCCAAAAGATTTTGCATCCTGTGCGTGCATTGCCTTTGATGCCAATGGCTGTGGGAGAATGGATTACAGCTGCTTTAAAATTCCTCTCTCTCCTGGCAAATCTATGTTGAATATAACCACAAGGAGTAAAAATAATTAAAAGGAATTTTTAGCATTGTATGAAACATGAAAATTTTTGAGATCCATTCAAAACACCTCCTAAATGAAATATAATACTTCACAGCTCTCAAAAAGCTATTCTTTTTCAGTATGCATTTCTGGAGAACCATTATGATGCATGATATACTGGGTTTCAATTAGATAGAGATGTGCTAATAAAGTACTGTATTATAATTTCATAGAACAACCAGGTTTTGCTAATTTGTTTCACACCAAACTTCCTAGCCTTAATTAGGAAGAGGAAAATATCCATTCAGTCTGATTAAAGATCCCCAGGTACACTCATGTCCGTCTGAGAAGGTTCTTGTGAAGATTATGATAATGAGTAATTACCTTAGGCTAAAAGCTGTTTTTATTCCATTGTCTGGAATAAGGAACTTGAACTGATCCCCCTCAGGAAGGACAAAAGAATGAAATATTAAATTATATTCAAATTCTGTTTGGATAGTCAAATTTACCTCTGCATTTTCTCTCTACTGAATTTTGAAAAAAATCTCTTTTCCATGACATATGCCCATACCCTGTATATGGTGGATGGCAGAATCTCTCTCCTGCTTAAGACTGACAGTGATGGTCTCCCTGGAAGTATTCACACACTCTGTAGTATGGGGGTTTTTCTTTCTTTTTTTTTTTTTTTCTTTTACAGGCTGCACCTCTTTGATAGGTACTAACATTTCTGACCTAGATCTAAAAGGAAAGAAATTACAACTGCGCCCTTAACTGCTTAGGAAACATGAATACATTTCTCAGATGTTAATTTTAGTGGCACTGAACTCTTATGCCAAGTCAGATGCCTGATTTAAGGTTTCATACAACTGAGAAGTACAGTCATAAAAAGGCACTTTCAGCTGACCTTATTTTTTTCTCAAAGACTTTTAATCCCTCATTACTAAGAACGAGAAGATGAAAGAAGCCCTTGCAGAAGTGAGGGTACACCGGAGGCAGGCTTGCCATGTAACGCGTCCCACGGAGGAAAGGACAGCCTGGCCAGCACACAGGTTGCCTACACACAGGCTGAGAGACAGATGCACACCATGGTCAGCCCTGGTGTCTCACCTATCCAGACTAGAGATCAACGGTTCCCTTCTAGGTTATGCTCTTGGGCCTGCTTTGCACAAAAAAAATAAAAAAATAAAAAAAATTGAGGGAGGGATGTGTGCTTGCCTGGGCCTTACCCTATTGCGGTATTTTTACAAGACTAAGTTCCTACCTAGATTTAGGAATGCCAGAATTGACACCAGTCCACTGAACCAGAAAAATTCTGAGTGCCACTCATAATCCTATTTTTGTTTTTAAAAGGGAATAATCTCCTTCATCTTCTTGGCAGTGGTGGCCAGGATGCTGGAATGAGTGTGAGAGTGTGTGTGTGTCTGCGTTTGTGTGTAACCAGAGAGAAAGAATAGACAACAGGTATTATCCAAAGTGCCCTTCTCAAAGACATTCACTCTGGTGGGACAAAGAGTTACTCTCTAGCTCTTGCACACCTTGTTTGGATTAACTTTGTAACTGGTTCCATGACTTGTTATTACCATAGAAAAATGGATGAGGATTCATCCTTAAGGAAAATATCTAACAAGTGCTCTAAGTGAAAACAAGATCTGTGGACAACATTGTCCTATTCATTTTTAATGATTTTTGCCTATCGTGCCAATTGAAATTATGCTTGGATGCACAGCAGGTGTTAGGTCGGATAGCAGTGGATGCTGGATGAGAGCAGACAGCAGATAGGAGTTGGATGAAAGGAAGTGGGGAGAAACTTAGCTCTTTAAACTACTTCCTTCCAGACACTTCAACTCTTTGAAACTGTAAAATATATCTAAAGTGATTAAGGCATCATTAAAGACATATACCTACTCTCCCTCAGTTGCAGTGTACAAGCACTATATACATTAGCATATTTTTTAAGCAATCTGTTATCCATGGGACAGATGGAAACAAATTTCCTACAGACAGACCCACCTTCTCTTTGCATTGATTCTGCATTTACTTCTACTTTAAAGGGTAAGCTTGTATTCCAGTGTTGTCAGGTCACTATCAATGTCACCTAGCTTTGCATCAGGATAAAAATGTTCATTACGGAAACTGCTGTTTCTCCAAATGAAAATACCCCCCTGTAGAGATATCCTGCTGTGTCTAGTTTTCTTGGGAGCACAGAGACTGCTGAAAAGGCAGCTCTATCCACAAAGGCACTTTCTGAGCATCAACAGCCAAATTCCCATTCACGGTGCTGATTTGTTTAATCACAAGTAAGTGCCCACAACAACCTTGCTGCAGGGTTCAGGATGGCTGTGAGATTCAATACCAAAATCCTTCCGTGGAAGGGCATTTTTAATGAGTTGTTATTAGTACAGGATTTGAATTTTCCTGAGGTGGAATGCTGGTGTATCAGCTTCGATGAAGCTGACATCTGTGGTTATTCTGATTCATTTGGAGTGGACCCACGTCTGTGTTTGCCAAAATCCACAGCTGTTTTACCCAAAGTGAAACCTCCTGTGGAAGACTGGCATTTGCAGGTCCAGTTATTCAGCCACTTTTCAAAGTCTTTCAGGCAGATCCCTACAAACACAGAAAACCAAAAAGCTATACTGTCACTGACACAGTAAAAGCTAACTTACTGCACAAAAAACGTAGCTACAGAATCTCACTTCCTATCCCCAAAAATCTTGTGCTGATTGATTTTCTTCTGATGTAAATGCCTCCCATTGTGTGTTGCTATCTCTTATCAATCAGACATTTTTTCCAAATAAAAATAATCCAGTGCAAGCTCTGGACACTCAGATAAAATAATTTCTTTGAAAGGAAAAAAGTTTTCCCACCTAAGGTGGTGAAGAAGAGGGAAAAGATCTGAATAAAGGCATTATATCAAAGGCTTTATATCCAAAGAACCATGCAAGAAGCCCCACTTTGTTCTCTAAAGTGGCCTTCACTGCCTGCTGGTACCAGACTATAACAAAACAGCATCTCACTTGGGAAAAAGAATTGGTGATTGTCATGGCAATAAACTCCTTGCAATCAGGTTGTGAGGAACTACAAGATATCTAGCAACTTCCTGGCTTCCAGGAAGGGCTCCTCTCCAGCAGGAGGAGCCATTTGTAGCTGCTGAATTTTGGGGCTCTTTTAAGGAACTTTATCTCTAAATGCCTTATCTTTATTGAGTTAAAGTGGTTGCCTGGACAGAGAATGGGGCTAATTTTGGCAAGTCAGGTCCCTTCAACTCACTGGAGGAAATCAGAAATCTATTGAGAGAAAATGGGTACTTGCCATGTAAGATGGAATTGGAACTTCATTAAAAACCTTCTTGAAAAACAAGCAGTCTAATTATAGCCATTGAAGAAAGACAATAGGAAAAAACAAAAACAATGCCTCAGGTAATTATCCAGAGATTCCTCATAATCTCCTTGCACCTGTGGTTTTGTAGCTCTTTAGATTAAGGATTTTTACTGTACAGACTATGCACACGTACAGAAAAAAACCCCACCAAAACAACAGCCCAGCTTGGACTGTTGTTCCATTGCATCACTATCTTGACTGAAATACAGCTTTAGCAGAGGGATTTTGGTGGGTTTTGGTCTGGTTTTTGTTTTCTTTTTTTGTGTGTGTGTGTGTTAGAATTGGGGCTTTTTTCACTTCTTTACAGTAATACTGAAGTCTTTCTTAGGGCTTTGCAATTTTCTAAAAAGGGCCAGTATGCAAAGTTGTTCTGGATGCAAGAGAAGAGATGGAGAAGAGCAGAAAGCCTTAGCTACCCCAAATAGACCATTAGTGGTTACTAGATGGCATGTTAATCAAGTTCATGTCTTCCATAAACTTCATGGGTCAGGGAGCAAATTGGCTTTGAGTGCAGCTTGGGCTATGCTGGTCACTTTGAACTAAAATTTCTGTGATTCGATAGTCTCAGCTGGGCTCTCAAATGGCCAACTTATTACTTTGTATAGGAAAAGGAAAACATGTAGACATCACTGAAAAAATTTTAGGATATTTCATTCAATACACACACAGTGAAAAGCAAAAGGAGAGAAATGATGAATGTAATAAATACTCTGAAGGCACAGTATCACACATAATTATTTTTTCACTAGTTTTTTTTTTAACCATACTAAAAATAACATTGTTCTTTACTCTTTTGCATTAATAAAGATCAAATGACAAGCAGTCTTTGTGAATGAATTACCAGAAGGTAATGAAAGTCATGAAGCAATGTGTTCTGCAGGAAACGAATAGTTCTAAGGATGTCCAGATATAGCAGACCAATTGGGTATGCAAAAAACTTAATTAAAATTAGCAATAAATCCTTAGGCCATTTCCTCTTAAGTAAATATTCTGCATCATTCAAATTCCTACATGATCTACTCTGACAGTTTTGGAAGGTTTGCTCTTTTTAACAGATTGCAGTCTAACCCCAGAATAAACATTTAATAAAAGAACATTTTTAATGGAACAGTTAATTTCATCTTCTAGTAGAGCCTATTAAATACACATTCAGTTTAAAAACAAATAAAAGGGATTTTACTGAAGGCTTCAGTTTAGGAATTAAGATTTTCCAACAATTTTTCTTTCAAAAAAGCTCTGTAGTTATTCCATTGGCTTTAATGAAGGCATTGTTGGTACAAACTCCATTTTTTTTTCCAGTTGCTCGTAAGTTTTATTCTTCTCTTCACTGTTTGTGTTCTTTCTGCATTACATTATGCACTTTATTACTTTAAGGTAGTATTGGATCTGGTGTTTTCTTAAAGATGGTAGGCACCAGCCTGCATAACTTATTTTACTATTTGGATACAAAAAGCTGGAGATGTGCAAACTGTCGGCTGGCATCAGTATTCTGTCATGTTTCATCTAGAAAAGGGCAAGGCACTGCTATTCACTTTAACTACGGAGGAACCATTCATCTCGCATCTTTCTAACTAAGCCTGACCAGGGTAATCAAGGGAGCACTTTCACAATTGAAACACTTTAACTTAAGAGACATTAAACACTTTAACTTAAGAGACATTTTAAAAGGAAAAATATAAAAAGTGTTACATTCTACAATTCCGTACTCTGGAAATTTCTAGAAAACAGTGGCTTTAAACACAATTTTCATAAAAATAATGTTGGAACAAATGCTGTTTGTATGCATTGCTTTTAGGTTTTGTTACACAGGCTATTTAAGATTTACTGAGAAAAGGAAGAGACAGTTGACACATGTAATTGCACCTCTGAATAGGGCTTTCTCAGAGACAGCTGAAAGTAGAATTCAAGCTGTTAAAAGCTCTCTAGAAATGTCATAGGCACAAAAAAAAAANAAATCTACAAAAAAAAATAAAAAAAAAAAAAAAAAAAAAAAAAAAAAAAAAGAAAAAAGGCAAAGTATTCTCTGAGGGGTACCATGTCTTTCTGTGGGGAAAGAGCATCTAAAATTGCATGAGTACCTCTAGAGAGGACACAGACACTGCAAACTCCTTTCATGGTAGTACTGAGGGCAGACCAGAGAGTGAGTCCATGCATTTTTGGAAGGAATCCCTACCCAGCACACCACAGAGTGCCCATATCCACTGCTCCTGATTATTTTCTCCCCTGATAATATCACTGGTTCTGTGACCCCATCTCCCTTGAATGAAGCCTCATGCTATTTTTGATGAAGAAGAAGATTCAGTTTACTAATTAGTATACATCTTGGTAATACTTGTGAGTTGAGTAGCACAAAAAGGGCCAGGAAGCCTTGAAAACATGATTAATGCTATGCCCCACTACTGGAAATGTGGGAAATTACAAATAAAAGACTTCACCATACATTTTTGTTCAAGTAGGCTATAACTTTGCAAAAATGCAAGAACAAAAAATTATGTCAACACGTCAGACAGCAAGACATTTTAACATCTCAAAATTGTCAACCATTTTGTTCAATGTTTTTCTAAGGGCAGCAACTCAAAATGCTAAATGACTCAGCATATAGTAAATAGTGCCCCCACCCAAAACAGTGTTTTCCTTTCCACAAGGATGTGTTTCTGTTCTTGCCTTCCTGACCATTTATTTAGGAGCTTGCTCACTTGTGACATTTCTATCACTATGATTAACTTAACTCTAAGTTGAGTTCCCATTTCTAGCATAATTTTTAATTCTTCCCCCATTTCCTTGACATCCCTATTTTTAAAAATGAGGTGACAGAAAGGAAGTTTTCCTTGTGATTCATCATAAAGAGAAGTTAATTATTTTATGGATACTGTTCCTCACACTCAATTATTGCTATTTAATGGGCCAAGGCCTGCATTTTTATTAGGATTAAGTCAATACTAATCTTTCTTCTGCTGTACTCTATAAATCAGGTGTTCTACGTCACTTAAGGCATGACAGAATTGCTTTTTTACCTTGGGAATGCTCCGACACAGAGAACTGAAACCATTCATGAGTCAACTCATACCACCTCTCTGCTCTCCTGCAACATGGCACCCTTGATATCCTTCCTCCAACCAGCGTGCAACTGGGGTACTAGGGAGCACGTGTGCTTCTGATCTGGGATTTTTATACACATAGGCACAGCTACATAGGCATCCACACTAAGAAATTTTATTCCTTTACCACAAAGAGCCTCTTAGCTTAGTACTGCTCTTTTACAATTTGATCTGTTCGTGCTGTTCACTTTGTAGTCAAAGGTTATGTCGCGCACGCAGGTTGCTCACTATACCCATTGCAGGAACGCTCATTGCATCATGATCTTCCAGTGCATCCATTTCAGCTCACCTCCTTTGTTTCAAGCCAAGGACTGGGAGAACTGTTTGACATGCTGTTACCTCAGATAATGCCCTAATCACACTTCCGAGTTGCTTTCTCTCTCAAGTAGATTAAGTTAATTTTACATGCTTGCTTTTTTTTCTTCAGCTTTTACCTATCCTCTCATTGCCTTGACTGAACATGCATTCAATTTCAAACTCTCCTGCTGTCCATTCAGATCATATTTATTTTTCATTTTCCTGGTGACAGGATTATCTTTCTTAGACATCTAGTAGACATCTTTCTCTGACCTGGAAGAGCCACAGTTGCTGTCAACATCCAGCTCCTCATTCAAATAAGCCCCACAACCTTGCCAATTTCCTCTGCCAGGAGCTCTGTTCCAATTCAGCTAAGGCTCAGAGCAGAAAGTAGAATACTATTTTTCTTGCAATTACTTTCGAGGTCACTAATGGGGCCATCAGTAATTAACATCTAGAACATTTCTGACCATTTCTGGTTTTATTAAAACACGGAAATCTGACATCCTTCTGCTTCTGGGAGGGTTACATATTCTTACATATTAAAAATCAGGAGACTAATACCCACTACTTCTAAACTAGGTGGAAATCATCAACTTTTGCTTTTAGAATGAGAGCTGCTGCTTACTGCCTGTCACCCTTCCAGCATCCTGAAAAGAAAACGACAGGGTAGCACATCTTTCATTTCTGCCTGATGGATAAATTTTAATTAAAGTTGAAATTAAAAAAAGAAGAACGTGAGTCAACTATGTCATGGACAGGACAAACTATAATAGGAGTATTTATTTATTTTGTGAGAACTAATTCAAACAATAAAAAATTGCACTCTACTTTAAATTTTTGAATTCTTTGTTTTGCTATAAACACTTAGTTTATAGCAATAAACCAGTTAATACTTAACCACCACTTAAATCATGGCAATATCTAACCATTTGGTCATTATTGTTCTGCTCTGAACTTCATGACGTGAAATGCTAAACTAAATTTACAGATTTAGTTAGCTGGTAATATCTAATTCATCTGGTTTTTGAACATGAATGAAAAATAAAACAGAATAGTACTAAAATCTAGTTATATTTCTGAAACTCAGGTCACTTGCTGATTTATGTTAGGCATCTCATGTTTTTGACACTTGTTAATGTCAGGCCAGATCAATTAATCTCATTGTATTGAAAAATCTATACAATGTCACCCCAGCAAATAATTTAATTTAAAGAAAAAAAAAATCATTATTTCTAATTTTGAAATTAAAAATCATCTTGTAACTAAAAAAATTAAAAATCTTTCAGTTTCCATTGATGGCTAGTTCAACAAGAAGAAGTGCAGAGGAGCAACTCCCCCACACCAATATATGCTGAGGGACACCCAGCCAGAAAGCAGCTTGGCAGAAAAGGACCTGGAGGTCCTGGTGCACACCAACTTGAACATGCAGAATGTGCCCTTGTGGCAAAGAAGGTGAATGGTATCCTGGGCTGCATTAGACAAAGTATTGCCAGCAGGATGAGGGAGGTGATCCTTTCCCTCTCCTCAGCCATTCTGTGATTATTGATTGCAAGTAAAGATTAATTTCTCATTTTATCTAATCAATTGTCCTACGAGAAAATTTTCAGTGGCAAACTGCCCTCATTGTTAGGAGGTAGCATTTTATTTCCAATCTGAATATTTCAAATTTTTATTTCCAGCAGTTGGATCTTGAACTATTTTCTTCCACAGACACAAAGATGGGTTACTCAGGTTTCTCTCCAGGAAACAAGAAAACTAATTAGTGTTATTACTGATTCTGAAATGCTCATATAATAAATCTGTTCCCTAACTGTGTTCACTGGCACACAGATGCCAGCCACCACACTGAACAGATGAATGACCAATCATCTTTTTATTTTCTTTCTTGGAAACGGTGAAAATTACTGAGAAAAGTGAATGTTGTTAAGTTTTTTCCAAAGACATTATTTTGAAATTACTCCTAAATTGAAATCATAAGCAGAAGTAATTTGAGATTGCTTCAGTTGTGCTATAAAAGATTCCAAACAGGGGTAATTTTACATCTTGCGGGTTCAGAGATCTAAAGAATGGGCCTCCCAGTGCGGTGACATTTTCCACACACTATATGAGGACTGGGGCTAACAACAGAGTGATTCCTTCCTCACTGTTATTACACTGCAACTTGTCGAGCAATTGTCTCTGACAGATGCACAAAGCAGAAAGATCACACCCTTCCATACTCCTAGTATGGAGGTTATGATGAAAAACAAAATCTAAAACACACAAAGATAAGACAGAGACAATACGACACCAGGTTGTAATTCACTCATGGACATTTTTTTAGCTGGCTCTAACTCACATTTTTTAAGGCCCACTGAAACATTGTTGAATTAAAAGCATTCTCAATAGATTCCTTTGCCATGACAACAGCTTGGAGGAGGTTTCAGAACACTTTTATGATGCAATTTTTGTGCTGTGCCATATTATTTTCATGCAATTGTGGAGTGTGCTGCAAGAAAAATATAAAAATGTCTGCATCTTTATGGTACATGTGTGGCGGTAACAATCATCTGCTTTTGTGTTGGTCTCTGCTGCATGCTAGAAGCGGCCTTGATTCTACTCTGTAGTCTCTGATTTCAGATGTGTAACCCACATCACGGCCAGTTAGTCAAACAGTAAAAAGTTCAGGGCAGAATCAATTGCTTAAATGCCCTTAAAACCAATGTTTTTTTTATAGAAAATAATGCAAGTTGACAAAAAGTCCCCAAATGATGGAACTTTTTACCTGTGAAAAGTATGAACAATTTCCATATGTGGCACCATAGCAGCAATTGGACTATTGTATTTGTTTTCTGAATTTGAAAAGACAAATGTTACATGTATTTGTCCTATGCCTCTACAACAATACATCTTTAGCGAGTTCTTGAAGAAATCACATAAACTTGCTGCAAACTCTGTAGGCATCCTGCAAGAGGAAGGTGTGTTCCACACACACCAGGAAGTGATACAGAACTCAATAACCCAGTCTTTGGGTATTTTGTGTGTTCAGTAATTACACGATCCAGTTAATTTTTAATCACTGAAAATATTAGAAAAAGTAAGCAGAGTTTTTTGTTGTTTTGTTAAACAAATAAGCACCTTGAGACAAAGCTGTGTTTTCTTTCTCTGTGCTCTGAAGTCTTTTTCTGCACCTGCACATTTGATAAATGGATGAGATGTCAGGTAATTTACACCCTTGTCCAAGAGAAGTTTTGCATACTAACCCACACTTTTTTTTACTACCAACTCTACGCAGTGATATAGATTAACGGGATATCACCATGTTTGAGTCAAGGAAAAATGATGTTCTAAGATTTTTTATTACGAGCATATTTCATCAATATTTTATTTGTGGCTCACAGCAAACTAATTCTGAGTTACAGTATGTGCTCTTTTAAAATTATCAGAAATACTATAAAGCTGTCAAGCTTCAGCTGCTTGATTTGAGGGAAGCATTAAGTCATTATTTTAACTGTACTGTCAGTATAGAGCTCTTCTTGTTGTAGAGGGAGGAAAAAAAAAAAAAAAAAGGAAGAAAATCAGATTGCAAGAGTCCATAAAAATAAGACATCAAAACTTTAAAACTGCATGTTTAGAAATAGCAGCATCCACTGTGACATACACAATTTTTAAGACTTCCTATGAAAAATGTGCAAGTTATATATACATTTCTGGCTTGCATCCAAAATCAAAGAGATGAACCACATATATCAAATCCAAAGGGCTGGAAAACCATGTAGAAATCAACTCTGATCTTCTTCAAAATTAGAGGCCAGATATTGAAACGCCAAACATTTTCTTGTGCAGCAAGGCTCAATTTCCAAATTTGTTCAGACCACCTAGGATCTGATCCATTCCCTACACAGCACCCGTCCCCACTTAATATAGGAGAACAAGGGGGCATCTGTGGTGGGCTTGCACAGCCAACCCGTGGCAAAATGGTCTGGGTAACCAGGGCTGTTAAGCACATTCTGAGCCGGTGTCTACCAAAAATTACACTAAAGAGGAAGATGATCATTAGCTGGATTAAACAGTAATGGGGAGTTACAAGGAGACTTTCAAAACAAAGCAAGCATCAGCTTTAAAGAAGTGTAAAAGAAAAATGGAAATTCATAACGCTGGGGAGAGACCTGGAAGTGGGGACAGCAGCAGACAAAACTGGGTTTGTCACTGCCAGCAGTTGCCCCATGGCATCACAAACTGCCTCCCCATGTAGCACAGTGGAGAACACC
The DNA here is from genome assembly GCA_013397275.1 of Burhinus bistriatus. Classification (NCBI taxonomy): domain Eukaryota; kingdom Metazoa; phylum Chordata; class Aves; order Charadriiformes; family Burhinidae; genus Burhinus; species Burhinus bistriatus. Next base: position 118,094 of record VYXH01003969.1, on the reverse strand, counting down.
AACCACCAGCTCCCCTGAAGAAGTGACAGTGTGGGGCACAGCACCTGGGGACCCACACCGGGGTGTGCCCGGGACCTCATGGAGGTGGTCACTGGTTGATCTTGTACAGTTTGCCGATTGCCAAAAAATTGCATGGCGCTAATAAATTAATAGACTGCTTTGGTCCTGACTTAGTTTGAACTACATGAACTGACCAAGTTTTCCCTGTGACAGGCATGTATGGGACCCCATCTGCCCTTCTTAGCCATCCCAATTTTGCCTAAATTTTAAGCACCTAGTAAACCAGCTTTCCCAAGTACCTTAACGAGCTATGTAGTGAATAGAAAGAGGGAGGTGCCTTTAAAGGTCTTCCTGTCTAATTTAGGTGCAGGTATTCAAGTGAATATGATCTTCCTCTGAGGGTCTTCAAAGACACGTACAACTTATCTTTACCAATATGAGATACCTTTGCCTTACGTCTTGACTAGGTGCCCATATGACTGAGAATCGAGTAAGGTACATGTGAAACTGGACTGGGTTTTCACCTAAGGTTAGGTGAGACGAATGAAGGTCTCAATGCAGAGAACTATAACATGTAAAATAACTAATCCTACAATTTAATCGAGCTGGAAGTTGCCCAATGTCTTCAATAGCTACTGATTTCAGTGCAATAGATGGCTTGAATCTTAAAGGAAGGCTTTATTTTTGAGGCATTTGCTTCCTGTGAGCAACTGAGAAGACATCAAAAAAGGCCTTGACAAATATAAAAACTGTATGTATAGTTTGCTGACAAACACCTTCATAGACAAAGACAAGTGCGTTACAGTTGATGAAGTACCTGCTCCCTCACCTCTTACATTTCAGTCTGTATATCAGAATTTTACAAGGATGTTGTTAAGTCCCGAGACACTGGAGATCTTTTTCAGAAAACCTGACAGGCCCTTAATTATACATGTCCTGGAGGACGCTGGTACAATACCAATTTTGTTTCCTTGGTTACTAACTCATGTAATCATAATGTATATATTCTACCACAGCATTATTATGACATGCCAAAGAAAGCATGTCATTATTCAGACTGGCGAACACTTAATAAAAACCAGCTGTACATGACTTTAGATTATTTAAATTATATCAAGCATTCTCCTTTCGTTTGACTTAAAGAAAATGGCAGCAGTAAGTCAGAGAATGCACATGAACCAAATGAGGATTATACTCATGTTTTTCAGCAGTGTTATATTTATAATCAGCTGTATATGGTGGTATTTCAGAAGTACTGATAAGTGTCAATGTCTTGTTATGAGTACTGTATGAACACAAGAAAGATTCGGTTGGCCGGAAGTAGCTTGACAGATCCTTGACCTCTTCACTAGGAAAGGAAAAAATGTCTCAGAGTCATAACAAAAATATTTGCAACCTCAAGTGTTCATTAGCATACAATAAAATATTTTATTTACCTCAGCTTTTTCCCCTGCTCATTTTTACCTCATGTTTTTTTACTCGCATATGACAAATGGATTTTGTCAATGTTGGTTTAGCTTTAGGGTGTCTTCTGAGATCCCAAATGGATGTCTGCAAAGAGCATACCTCAGAAAAGCCAGACTTAAAGTGAAAGTTTACCTTGGATTTTACAGCTTTGTAACTTTATCACATTTGGGGAGCTATGCAGAAATGTAAATAAGGTAAGGGGATAAGTATGATCCACGGAGTTTGAACAGATGTGTGTCAGAGCAGACAAACTCCATTAATTCCTACTGCAGACAGAGTTTCACTTTCCACGGAATAAGAGTCAACGGGCAACAGCACTACTGATGACAGCATTTTCCAGTGTTTTACACCTCATTTGGGGTGGGGGGAGTGTGGTGAGTTGTTCACCTGCTGAGGAATCAGCCACAAAATAGCTCCATCCGCTCTCTGGCTGCATTTGGTATCGCTGAATGCAGTTCAGTATTTGTTCACTTTTTAAAATGAGTTCCGTTCGTTTTCCAAAGGTTTTCCTTTATCGCCCTTCGGAATTAACTTAGAATCAGTTGAAGATCACTTACATAATACATACAAAAGATTTTCTATAAAATGTTGGATGCAAAAATCACTGTAAGTGAGGCACCGCTGGGATCCCGTTGCTGTAGGATTTCTTTTGCCTGTCCAAGCTCACATTAGAGAAAAAAAGTCCTGAAGAAGAATCAGTTGTAATGCAGTTTCCTTCACATATACTTCAAAGTGAATTAAGCTTTCTTGATAATTTGGTGGATAAAAGATTCTAACTTTTGAAAAAAACTATCTTTGTCAAAGGGCTTTTTGACAGCCAAAGAATTTAAAATACCTGCTGAAGGAAAAGATGAAAAATTTACCACGCAAAAGTGAAATTAGCATCATGAATGCAAAGGGTAAATTAACAGAATAGTGACACTGGGGGGGAACTCATCCCCTCCAGCTTCATGTAGCTATACATCTGTGTTTAAGATGCTTACTTAGCCTATATGTATAGATGGTGAGAAGAAACGAGCACTTTTTTCCAAGGTAGATGCCAGAATAGATCAAATGCATTGTTTGGAATACACTCAGAAATAAAACAAAACAAAACAAAAAAACGAAAACAAAACAACACCCCCACTGGACAGTGGTGCAGCCTTGCAGCCTTGCTGCCTAAAAAGTGAGACCAAGGCAACATTAGTGTTCCCATCACTACTTAATGGGATGTGATCAAAAGAATATTTTGGAACTGAAGGAAGCAGTGTTCGCCGATAGCTTTGGACACCCAAAATGGTGTTTTTGGGGAAAGGATTATGGTGGTAGTAAGCAAAACATAAAGAAGAAAAGTCCTAGTAGTTTCTGATATTTAAAGCTAATGACACTAAGAAGACAGGCAGTGAAAATGGTAGTCATGCCAAGTTCAAAGCTGGTAATAAATAAATTCCACATATATTAACATTTACATAGAAGAGAGATTCTTGTACGGAAATCTGCTCATCAGATGTTAGCATCATTTTAGTTGTGTGATCTGAAACAAAATTTTTATTACCTAAAAAGACTAGTTCCTCAGGTGAGGTGTAGCCATCAGATCAGTGTGGCATGCTTGTACCAGGCGGAAAACAAAACAGCTTTTAGCTCTGCCTGGATTGAGATGATTACACTATGGCTTCAACTGGATGCTCCTTAAAGAGATGAAGGGATGACTTTGGGTTCCTGCAGGAATGAGGGAAGGTCTGTGAGAGAGAGGGAGAAGAGCATAAGGGAAATAAGAAGATAATAGTATGTAGGTTCCAGCTTGGAAAGTGAGAAGGGAAATTATACTTCTCTTTCTGTGCATAAATGTAGATCTGCAATGACAGCAGCTGTCACTGCCATTGATGGGTGGTAGCGGAGCCAACTAGTCTGAAATTCCTGCCTAATTCATTGAGTAGCTTTCTGAATCTACATGAAAGACACACATAGTTTAAAGCCCATTAAAAGGCTCCCTGGATGGCTTTTTAAGTATTTTTGAATGTTTTCCTTTGAAAGACTTTACTAAATCAAGACATTATTTTTATTATTGAGAATGTTTTGTAATCATTGAGCAATTCTCAAGTCTCAAGTCAGACAAACATAAAAAGTCAGTCAATAAGGAAGTTAAAGTGAGGATAAAAGCACAAATAGATGCAGCATTGCTTATTTTCTAGACTGATTTTCTTAGTAAAAATCCATGACGCAACAATACTTTAAAAACTTACTAATCAAAGATACAGAAATTTAGCAGAATGGTTTAATGTCCGCAACTGAAATTCACAAGCAATGCTGTCACTCTCTCGTAAGAGAGAATGTAAAATTTCCTGTGAATAGATTCTGCAAGCTCCTTTCTTGATGGGTCTGCTTTTTTGCACTTAGGGAGGAGGTTAGCAACCACTCTGTGCCAATATAGAGTCTTACCAAAAGTACTAATGACAAATTAGTACTTTTGATGGCAGATGCTTATATAAATATGGTTAAAACTGTAAGCAATACAGAAATTGTTGTTTTATAAATATAATAAGCAAGGCTTTTTTAACCAGATAGAGTTATAGAGATGGAAATGAACAAGTTCTATTAGTGACCATTCCCTATAGTCAAGAAAAGTAATTATGTTGGATTATATACACTCCATGGATGATTGCTGTTCAATGACCTAAACGCTCTTAAAATACTATGTCACCCTATCAGTAACTCCTAAGGAGAATCACTAATTTAAATCTTGTGTTGAGACTTGCATCTGAAACTCTAGGAGTAAATATCTAACACAATATCATCAATTAAATATTCTTTCTTTTTCCTGAGTTCTGGGTAAAAAGGTTTCTATTCAAAACAACAAAAGCTTCATGCTATTAACTACCAAGGCATTTATCTCTTTCTGTATCATTACATTGATTTTTTTTTTTTTTTTGTGGCAATGACAGTCTTTGTGCAAACAAGCTTTTGGAGGTCTGAGCACATTTATGCAATTTATTTGATGACTGCAGCTACATTCCTTTTACTGCACATGATTCGTTTTAACAGAATCTGTGTTTGAAGCTAGTTCTATTTTGGAAAATGCCTCTTTCCTCCAGGAGACTTAGTGCATTGGGTGGGTGACCATCTGCATTTCTGTACTGATGAGATAACATTAAATAGTAGAAGTGTGTTTTATCTGCTTTGTAGAGCTCATTTCTCATAAAAACAGTTATTTAATTAACAATTAACTTGTACAGTTATATTCTAAATTAATTTACACACACACGCACTACAGGGAGTGGGAGGGGAATAGAATGAAAAAATTTCTTCCTCTGGTATCAGGGATGGTTTAACGTACCACTCTTTTTTTTTTTCTTGGCACCAAACTGGGCTGTACAAACTACACTTCAATTTTGGATTGACATATTTTTGTTTTCATCTCTAAAGACCCTTCTTCACTAGAAAGAGTTGATGTGGGGAAGAAAATGTATTTGTGCTAATGAGTACTCCCTCATTCTCAACATGCCCTCCACTCCGTTCATTAGATTTGTTGTGTTTTTATTTTACTTAAGCTACTTTAAAATCAACAACTGTCTTTAAATAACTGCTTGCCACATGCATGGCACTTTGTACATGGAGGTCCTTTACGCTATGATTAAATAAACAAACCAGTAAATATCTAATAGATAGAAAAATAAAAAAGTCACCATGCTCTGAAATGAATTAACAAGTGGAATGAAAGAATCCACTCCACTGTAACATTTTTTTAACCTTAAGAAGTTGGCTCACCTGCAAGATGTTCATTATCATAATTTTTATTCTAGCTTTCCTCTAACTTCAGTGAAAACAAAATCACATTTATGCTTTTACTTCTCACTAATGAGTATCCCACTGATTATCCTAACCTGAAGAGGTACCTGTTTTTAATAGAAGCTTCCAAAACATAAAAGTACATACATCTGTCTATTGTTTATTTCGTACTTATGCTACACGCACACACACATAAAATTACAGTAGTGACTACATTTAGAATAATTGACCATAATTCTCTATACGTATCACCTCAGCATATAAACAGTCAACTCGGAGAGCAACTTACACTTCTGATATGATAATAATGGCTTTATATCCTGGATTAACATCAACACTGTTTTGTTGTCCGGTATGAACTGATGACAAAACTGTGAATTAGATTCGAGGAAAAGCTTTTCTTAAGAAGGGCTGAGATATCGTCCACTGTCCCTCAGAGTCTGTATAGTTAAAGTTCTGTCTTTATAGAGTTAAAATATCAATGGAATGATCTATATGCAGGTTTAAACAAAATAATGACCTAGTTCCTTTCAAGTATTTTTACACAAAGATGTATGTCTTAGTAATTAAATTCAATAACCCATGACTTCACTGGGACTTAGGCATATACTGAAATTTTTTGCTAATCTGGACTAAAACTTAAACTCATATCAAGAAGAATCATAGAATCCCAGTCCTGACAATGGGACTACGGCACACAAACACATAATTGAAGATGAATGGCTGTATCACATATGGCATAGGAATGAATAGATAGAAAGAAATTCCTGCTATCATCAAGTTCAGTCTACAGTCACAGGGAAAGCACAAAGTAGGTTCTTTCATAAATTTAAAATTAGTTTCTTTTTGCTCTCTTAAAACCAAAACCCATCAGATTTTCAATAGTACCATTAATTTTCAGCCTTAATGGATTCATATTCAGGTTTTACCCATTTTCTTACCCTCTTTTATCTTAAATATTTTTTTTTTTCACTTTGGTATTCATTCCTGAATCTATCCATAGAGAGTGAGTAAAACCCCTCTCATGTATCAATCTTTACTTTGCTAAAGCAATTAAGCGAAGTTATTTCAGTAAGACAGGCACTTTGCTCTGCTGAGCAGTTTCGTATGTCTTCTGAGCGCTTCTTCCAATTTACATCCTTCTTGAAGACAAGCATGCAAAATAGTACAAAGACTTTCAGATGAGGGCTCGCCAATCTCTTATGTAGCACCTTTACTCCTTCCCATCTCTCCATACCAAACATGACAACGAATTACAGACAGATGCATTCTATAGTGCACTTCCTCAGCTGATAACATCAATAATTCCATCAAAGAACTATCAGATCAGTCTGACACTTTTTACTCTTTGCAAAAGTCTTGTATTTATCTCATTTTCCATTCATCTCTGACTTGGCTTTTTCAACACTTCAAAATTATTTTAAAGTTTTGGTTTCCATACAGTTGAACAAATAAATACATAGTTTCCTGAAAGGTGTTTTTCTCCTAAAATGAGCTATATTTGCTATTCCTAGAATTACTTGTGATGTTACAAATGCACTAAACATCCTGGATGTAAAACTTGCAATTTCATATTTAAATTCTTCAGATATTCTAATATGGAGGTAATCTGCTCCCCTACATCCCGAGTCAAGTTCTTGGTTTTGTTTCTATCTCAGATGCAATAAATTGCTTTTTTAAAAACCAGATCAAACAAAACCAAAACAAAAAAACCCTGCAAACCCCGTAAATTTACACACTTTCTCACTGGTCATTCATCTTCCAAGTCTAGGTTCTGAATGATCCTTACTGAACATTTTTTTAGTCCTTACCTCCCCCTCCTAATGAAACCCCATCTTCTTTCCTTATTTCATTTCTACTTATGTGGTCAAAGAATTTTCTATTTTGTTTTGTTCTCTGGAAGGTCTAATTCCTTCTTATTTTTCTCAACATTACTTTGCAACCTCTTGCAACGGAGCTTACTTTCTTGGCTGATAAATGTCTTCTCTTTTCCTTGCAGACTCCTCACTTACTCCTAATATTTTTTTAGGGTAGTTAAAGATAAAATCTTTCTCTGATTTTCTTTTTGCTTTTGCCTGGAAGAAAATTCTGGATGGTTTTACATTTTTGTCTTACAGACGGTCCAACCCCCTGGCTATGAAATTTCCCAAATTAACTGACTTAGTATAGCTCCTTACTTTTCCAGAAAGAATGTCTTTGGATAAAATCCATAAATAATAAAATTATATACTTTAATATGTGAACATACATGTACTTGTTTTCGTGTTTATTTGTCAAACCATCCTTCAACCTGGTTTTACATTCTTTGTGTTCAACTGAGTCATACACTACTTATCTTTTTCTATCATAGGTGACAATAAACTGGAAAAAATGACAGGTAAACTTTCTTCGTGGAAGTGAATGACATTTTTCCTTCCCCATAGATCAAAACACTGTTTACTCAGTGTTTACTGAGTGCAAAGCTATGAGACATTATCTGACAATGGATGTTTGGAGCTTAATTCACATATATGTGGTACACCAATGAAATGATACGTCTCATTTTTCTTAGCTGTTACTGTCTCCTATAAAAATGTCTACGGTATAAATGTGTACTTGAGAGCCTTGATATCTGAGGCACTAACTGTGTTAGCCATAATGCTTTTTGTGCCACAGGCCAACTGGAAATGTTTTTATCTACAGAATAAGCATTGTTTTTCAACACAGTTTACCAAAAAGAAACAGGAACGTTTCTTGTCCACAGAAGTTATGCCTGAATGCGCAAGTGACAATAACGGGATATTTAACAAAACAGTTCTCAGGGTGATGTATGCCATAACACTTGTAACAGTTTTATCAACCTCTGCATACACATTTAAAATTATAAATAAGAAATTTAATTAAGAATAGTCAGAGATACTCTCAGCTGCAGTGGAAATGCACTAAGGCCTATAATAAACTTACAATCAGGAAATTTAATTGCAAATCTTTAACTCAGAATTGAGTAACAGATAAGAACTGGACTTCTACCTCAGTCAAAGGTACTGCAGAATTTCCATTTAACTGAACTTCTATTAGCTGAAGCTAATATTGAGGTATAGATTATTCATGGACCTAGATCTGTAAAGTCCTATGTTTGGAGAGCAAGTCTAAAAATTTTGATTTGTTTTTATTTTATCTTTTTTCACCATCCTTACATGAATAATAATCAAAATCAATTAACTTGGACAGGCCTAAAATACCTTCTCCTCCAAGACTAAGTCTTCATGACATAAAGGTACAATGAAGTTAGAGAGATTACTCATATAAGGAATGTTTTAGTATTTTTCTCTATAAATATTCTCCCCCTTGAAAGGTATGAAATAATTTGTTTATTAAAAAACATGTTCCTAGATCAAAAATGAATAACAATCCCAGTCCTCCCACAATAATATGAAGTCTTACAAATTTAGGGTATAACAAAAACACCCTGCTCAAGGATTCCAGTGCGCATGTATTGTGACTTATACTAAAATACATAACAAGGAATTATTATAGAGAAAGGGTGAAAGCAAAACCTAAAAGGACTGTGTGTAGTGATATGTCATTATTTGAAATCTACCTAGAGATTTTTTTTTCTGGTTTGAGTAATGTTTCAGAGTTTGAATCTGGCAATACTAACTAAACATATCTCACTTGATAGCATGTTCCACTTCACATTACACTTGGTGATACGAAATAATGTTATGAATCTTCGTTACTCTGCCTTCACAGGAAACCTACAGAGGCTATTATTTCTCTTTGTTTGTATATGAATAAAATGAATTTGCAGCAAAAGTTTAGGGACCTTATTAAGGTCACACAGGAAGCAAGAGACATCCTAAAACGAAGCAAATACTTTTTTCACCCTAAAGAACTTTCACCTCTAACCACAGGTTGACCTTAATTTCTTACAGCACATATGGCTAGATCCAGCATAAAATCCTGTGAAGCTTGGGCAAGTTCATATTTAATTTTGGGCATTTGAGATCAGCATATTTCAATCTGCTCCAGTTTTAACTACATTTCTTGCAAGTAAACTGATGTTTGCATCTTGCCAAGAACAGAAACCTTCAGATTCATGATCATTTATTCAAACATGTTTAAATTAAATTAAACATGTTTAAATCATTTCACTATCCATTAATTTGCATACCTTTGGTATGGCAGGGTTATTCTGTGACTAAAATCACATTAAAATACATTTTCAAAAACATTCTTCTTTTGGGCCTTCTGACATGTCACTAACAGAAAGCTGTTCCAGCTCCTTGCTATCACTTGTGAAGGTAAGATTAAAAATTACATATTGAAAAAAATTCTCAATAATTTACCAAGAAACAATTCACAAGTATACTCTTATTTTGCTTCAATGCTAATATACTGAGGAGAGAAGAATAGAGACACACATAATAAAACCAAAGGTGAATGCTGAGTAATAAATGAGATTCAACACTGATTTTATTGTAAACATTCAGCTAATCTAGAAAGCTTGAGCTCTCTAAAGATAAAATAAAGTAAATATAGACTTTTTCTCTGTAGCAGCAGTGTGTAAGTTTCTCCTTTACTGCAAAAGTTTGGTCAAAAACATCTCATGTCTCATAAGGAATACGTCCTTATTTCCCACTCCGTTCCCTCCTGCAAACTTTGGAGCCATTCCTGATTCCTCATGAGAGGCGTATGGAACCAGGACATGTCTGAGCACCTCTGACTGTAAGACAGTCCATGGACATTTCTTGGTAAGGAACACTGCGTAGTACTGCTGTGTGGAGAAAACTCCTCGAAAGCTCAGTTCACACTATCATTTAGACAAAAAATCTTCTCATTTTAAACAGCATATCATTGCAATGTACTTCTGAGCTCCTCCAGCATCCACAATGCATTTCAAGTGCTTCTGCTTCTGATGTTACCAGAAGCCCTAGAGAAATGTTTGAGTTTAAAAAAGCATAATCTACATTAAATGACAGCAGAAAATATTAATTATTGTTCTTTTGCTTTACCATAGCTCCACTGTATTTTTCCAAAGAATGCTACTGGCTTCCCCAGCCACAAAGATCATGAGCTAGTTCTCTCACATTTTGTTAATTATTTCATGGCTTTACACAGCTACTGTAAATAAACAACACAATCTCAGTTTTATGAACACTGGTCTAGACATGCTCTAAGCTAGCTTCTACTTTTTCAGAATCTTTCCTTATCTTTGTTTTCTGTATCACTCCAGACTGTTAGCTGCAACTGCCAACACGTATTTTTGCTATTGTTCTTTCCTCCAACAATGTCAGAATGACTGCATAAAACTAGTGAGAGGTTTGAAAAAAGTGTAAATCTATGTGCAGAAAGTCTCCTTGATAAGGCCAATTAAAATTTTTCTTTTAATATTTAAAGTGATACTGTGTTTTCTATTATGAAATCGTTTCAGCCTTCACATTTACTTAGAGCTGTAGTTACTTTACATTAAAACGAGCTTGAGGTGGCTTTTTTTCTAGAGTACTGTTTAGTGTTGCCAGTACTATAAGCAGGAACAAAGTCAGATAAAAATCTGAATTTCTTCCCCTCCCCAAATGTTGTTGTTTCCTCCAAGGCAAAAAAAAAAAAAAAAAAAAAAAAAAAAAAAAAAAAAAAAAAAAAAAAAAAAAAATGTTCTATGACTATCTCTCCTCTGTAAGTTATGACAGAAGAACATTATCACACTTGTAAACCATAGCAGTCAGAAATTAGAAAATGTCATAGTTTAGCAGTTGTTTTAATTCATCTCCTTTTGGATTTCCATTATAATGCAATCTTTAATGATCCTGTCACACAGTATTTTCCCCACAGGTTTGCCACTTCAATCAGCCTTGTGAAAATTACACCCTCTTTTTTTCTTTCCCTTCCAGAACCTCATTCCCACCTCCTCCCTCCACCCTCCTGCTGTGTCTGAGCCCATGATCATGACCCCCAAAGCCTCGTCTCACCCGCCTCTGATTCTTCTCATGCAGAAAAACAACATAAATGAGTGCAAGCGTACACAAACCGCCTGCAGTCTGGGCAGCAACCTGGCGAGCAACGTTAGTATGGCACCACACCTCATACACCACCTGAGGAGGGCTGTACTACCTTCGGCTGAGGCCTGCGCTAGAGCTGCAACCTCCCAGACCACCCCACTAGATCATACCCCGCCAGAGCTTCCAGAGGAAGCTCATGTTTATCAACACACCGGCATGTGTCAGGCACTGTTTGGGCAGCTGCCATCTCTCAACAAGGTTTCTAATTTTCCTACAGTCCCTGCCCTGAACTGGTCCAGGCCGGGGATGTCTGTCACCTTCTCTGCTCTTTCTGTTTTGAGGTCTTTGTCCTGTATCTGCCCCGCTCCCTCTGATTGTTCAATAGCATCTTCCCTCCTCCCCTTATTTGCTCATTGCTGTCACCTAAAGCCAAGCCATAGACCAACTCCATCAGCCGTACTCCTGGACTGCTCCTCCCACTTCGCTTTTCTGTGCTTCTCAACCTGTCACGTTCATCCTGCTGACTGCAACATCCAAGCTGCAACATATTTTCTACCCTTCGTGTTCTTATCCATCTTAAAGGTACAATTCAACCTTTCCACTGACCAAAAGGCTGTTTACTCAGCTTCTGACTTTCCAGAAGGAGGTCAGATCCCAATAGTTGAACCTCCTCTCCATCATCTCATCATACATCACTGCCAAGTCCTTCTATTTTTTTCGTTCTCTTCTTCCCTACCTCTGTCCCTAGTTAGGTCTTTGTTACCAAACTGTTGTCCTGGCTCACTCACATCTGTTTCTTTTGACCTTGGTTGTGCTGTGGTGAAAATCCCAGGAACAACCTGAATTCCTTGTCTGCAAAAGTCATTCATAGTCCAAAAATTGTCACTGAAGTAATTGAATCCTATGACTTACATTTGCTCTCCATAACCTCTTGGTTTATTACTGATTTCTTCAGAAGAAGGATAAGATAAAACATGATCTCCCTCCTCTTGTCATAAAAGTATACTGTCTCCCTCCAACATCTACTGTTCTCTTCTTTCTTTCAATGAAATGAATACCTTTTGCCTACGTGAACAGTCCTAGCCCATGGTCTTGTTGCTCTGTCCCTGTTCACAAAGGCACACGTGAGCTAAAATAGCCCCAACCAAAAATCACATTTATAGAAATGAGACCATACAGAATTGCAGTTTTCCATCCTGCCTTTAACCAAGATTGGTGCACCTGGGTTTGGCAGTGAAACCTGCACCAATTTTGTAAAAGGAAGAGTGGGTATATCCTCAACTACAGCTGCATTCAGGCATGCTATTGCTTATAATAGTGTTTAAGCTACAACATGACATTTATTTTCAGAGGTAAAATTAAAGAAAAAAACAAGTGGAAGTGACAGAAATGACCTTGGAAAAGGTATCCTTTCCCAGGCAGCAATTATGACAACTGGCACTTGACTGTGTTGAAAAATTAGCCTGCAGAAGTGAATTATTTCAAAAACATAAAAAGAAATTATTTCAGTTTTCTTAATTTGAACTTGAGGGTGAGGTTTTTTTAACTATGGAATTGAAAATAACAACATATTATTTAATGAAAACAATAAAAATCCTGCTTTTCACATTTGCATCCTTTTACAGTTCTATGATTAAAGTTTTACCTAATTTCTTTTGTAATTCTGGAGAACAAAGCAATTTACAAGTCTGTATAGAAAAATGCTGCAAAACTACCAATTTAATTATTCTGATATTTCAGGAACATATTTAGCTCCGCAATGATTAGAGCTATTTGTGCCAATCTATATCAGTAAAATCAAGAGAGCTGTTAGCATTCCATAATCATGTGGAAATGGAACTTGATGTTTCCTGGCTATCATAACAAGGTTAAAGCCTTAGACAGTGTTAACCTCCAAAACTCCCCAACAGTAATGAAGCTATACTGATTGCCATCAGCTGAGAATTGGTTCCTAGTATATATTCAGAATAAAGGAAACTCTTAAGAGTACTAACCTAAAAGTCATTGTATGGGATAAGTTCCAAAAGAGGATGAGAAGAGTTCTAGCTGCAGACCTAAATCAGCTCTGAAATCAGTAAGGCACAGCTTTTGACACTCTCCCGCTCCATCAAAGTTCTTGTAAGTACTAGACTTTAGACCTTGATCTCACAGAGTGCTGTGTGTGGCTCACCAAGGATGTACGGATCACTTCACATCTGCAATCCATGTAAGCATTGTGTTCTCTCTACACATATGGATAAAATACTTGCAGTCAGTATGAATAGGCAACAATATATATCATAATTAATATAATGTTTACATAGATTAAAACACCAGTGGATAAATAGAAAATTCAGCCTTTTTAGAAAGAAATAGAATTGTGATGCATTATACTTTACTTGTCATGCGCTGAATTTTCATTTGAATAATACAATAAAAGAGGAAAAAAGAAAACAGATGAAACTGAAAAGAAAATTAAGACGTTAATAAGTGGTTTATTTAGTTGCCAACTCCTTCTCTTTGCATCTATGTAAAATAGGCTGTTTCCTCAAATTACCAAACAACTCTAACAATAATTATTTTTACTTCTATGGCATTGCTCATCTGAAATATATTGCAGAATCCTAACCCATTGTTCAAGCGTTCTGTATGAACAATACACAATAGCAGCATTATATCCAATCAACAGCATTATTGCAGCACAACTGTATTCATGGATAGGGTGAAATACAGAGAACCCAACCCTCGCCTCTCTGGATGGCAAACAAGCCCAAATTCTTAGCAGAGTGATATTGGGGTTCATGCTGCCTGCAGAGAACGAACAGACAAGTTATGCTCATGTATTTCTGGCCTTGATGAGTGGACTCATGTAGTTAGAGTAGGCTTTGATTATCTATACTCATCTCTTCCCTATGCTATCACAGAACTCATTTGTGGAGCTGGAGAGCGATGGGCAGGTGAGGTTGAACTCTCTTTACTGCCAGTCTCTCCCACACTATAGGACTGTGGCTGGTTTCCTTTTCTCAAGCTTTTAGTGACACAGAAAGAGGAGTAGTATATGGCCCAGATTTATCAAACCAACTGGCCAGAATCATGAATCTAACCAAGGACAATAAGAACATCACCAAACTCTGACTTGCAATCTTTTAAATAATCCTGCACAGAACAAGAAAAAAACAAAACCCCCTGCATGTGTGCTAAGGGACATATTTTAAAAGTTCTACGATTGCTTTGATATAATAGCTGCAGAATAATATTTGCCAAGATGATGTGATATTCTTCAGCTCCCAGAAGTGAGAATTGGTCTATATCATTCAGAACCAGTTTTCTCATCTCAAACTTGGCAGCACGTGTCATTGGAAAATAAGCTTGGAAGTACACTTCTGTGAGAGATTCATGGAGCAGTGGAGACAAAGCTAATGGAACATTTAACTGTGTCGTATGTTTTTCTAAGTGGAGATGAAGAGAAAGAAATCCCTTCCCATCAGTATACAGGGTCACTATTTTCTATTCATCTCTATGTGTTTTTTCTAGTGCAGACACAGCCACCACCTTGAAAGGGGCAGGAGTGTGTGTTGCTGCTGCTGGCCACCCCATATCGGCCAAGGAAATTGCTCTTTAAGTGTTCCCACATTTTCTGTGGTCTCTCTTGGGGGTACAAAAGGAGAATTGGGGCGTGAAGGGAGACTATAGCCCTGTATGGAGTACCATATGGGGACACACGTTTCTCTGTCTGCCACATGCTGCAGTTCTGTGCAATACTGTCTGAACGGGGACAGTACACAACTCATGGGGAACAGAGCGGCTCTGCACAATGATGTACATAACATGGTATGAACCAAAATACAGATCAACCCACTTCAAATGTTCCTCACTCTCTCTAGCAAATTCCCCTTCTCTCTATGTTGTTATGGCACTAAATTAGAAGCAGTTTCTATAAGCACATATTTAACAGCTATGATGGAGTACCTAACAGGAAGAAAAGACATTTTCAACTTCATGCCATAATCCTGCACCAGAACAGAAGTGGACTGGAAGAAAGTGCACTGCTGGAGCACTGCAGAGCCTCCTGCACATGACTTCTGGAATACTGAGGTTGAGAGTCTAGTTTGCATAATTACTCATTGTTTTCTTATTTCTGTATAACTCTTACACCTTTATTAATCCTTCTGGCCAGCAGCGTGAAGTGTTTTGTACTTTCAGTTTAATGGACCTGACAACATCGATCTGTTTAAGCTTTAACTTTGAAGCATTGTTAGTGTTGTGCAGATCAGATCTTTATAGGTGCTATATGGAACCACATAATGAAAGAAAATTAAGCTGCTATAAACATCACTGTATTGTCTGGGGAAGCAGTGCGTTATTTTACGACATGCAGAAAGTGAAGGCCTGTAGTAATTTAACAAAATTCTACCAGGGACATAGAGAACTAAATTAATTCTCACATCAATTCAACGAAAGTTTATGATGATATTTCACTCGAGCGGTAAAAAATGCACTCCAAGTTATGACTGTGCCTCTGTACATTTCCTATGTAATTTTGCTCATGTCCTTAGCTGGCAAGTTAAAATCACCACTCAAGCAACTTTTGTTTTTTCAATGCCTAGGCCAGGCTAAGGTGGTAGTGTTCTTTCTCCTTTTAAGATCAGTCACAGCAGAATTGGGGAAATAAATAGTAATCACTTCAGAAAAAACTTCATGAAATGAAACACAAATTGTTCTGCCTGGTTTTTTACCTGCATGTATAGCATACCCCGGATTTAAGGTGATCTTCAGTCTAAAACAATGGTCTGTTTTCAGATTATTATAAAAATGAGGACATTGTAGAACATTGTCAATGTATTACACAATCATGTATAAATTTATCTTCAGACGTTATCAACATGTTCCCTCCAACACCCAAACAGCTTCACCGACAACTGCCACGTGGTCTCATCCTGTGTCACATACCTTGAGACCTGGGAGGTCACTTGAGTCACTTGACAGGAGGATAAGAGGTGCATTTTTTGCTCAGATCTTACTGTCTCTTCAAAACCATAATTAACCTCTTAAAATTCAGCTTTTGTCTAGTCTTTGGTAACTGTTTATGACCACAGACATTTCCAAAGCAGAGTAAAAGGCCAGTTACTGTACTTCAAATTGCAGTCCATGCCATAGAATGACCTTGATGACAGCAATGCTGTGGCCTCAGGAAGCTCTTGTTCAAGTCAGGAAGACTTCTGCCTTTCTACGAGAGCATGATCTGGCCTTTGGCCATAATGCACTTAAAGACATACTCTCAGCAACCCCTCCGTGTTTCTGAACTCAGTGAAAATTACCATTAGAAAGTTGCAGTGACTAATGAGCTACAAGGGATTTATATGGGGAGGTTTGGTTTTTAAAAATGAAAAGTGATATATATGGTACATAAATGTTTAATGTCTTTTTACTGAGCTTTATCCATGACCGTGAAAGGCAACTCTGTAAGGGTTGTTCCTTCAGTACAAAACACTGCAACCTTATTTCTGAAATTTCAGTTAGAATCTTTAAATTTTGAAGTCATTATTAGGTTCACTTGTCCTAAAGTTACCAAAAGAAGATATATCACTGCCACAGTGTTAGGGAAAAGTTAGTATATGTGCACACTGCTCACTGCATGAAACTCTTAGAGAAATGACAACGTCACTTCCAAGGTCTGTACTGAGCTAAAGGACAAAGCTACGCTTCAGTTTCCCCCATGATGTGTCTGCATTTCAGGCCACTCCACTGTCTGATGGACAAAAAATACCAGGCACAAGAAGCAAAGACATTTGTTTTTATAACAAACCCTTCTACTTTCACTTTTCCATTTTCCTTTATGCTCATCTTCTTTTAAGGTTCCTTCTTTTGTAGAAGAAAGAACTTAAATCTGTAACCTTTTTTTAAAAAACAAACCTTTAATCTTTATTCAGAATTCTCTTTTATGATGCTAATGGAGGATTATACAAGAACTAACATTTTCTTATGTTTATTATTGTTGCTCAAGTCTTCCACGTTTAATAAAAGAGGGACAAAGAGAGACAGTATAATTGCATCTTGCAGAAGCCTTGTCTTTTCTTTTAGACTTCACTGCTTTTTCAGAACTTTTAAAAGAATTTAAATAAAATAGGAACTACGTAAGAGAAATAAATTCTTTAAAGCATAGAACTTGGATATTTTCCTCAACTTAGCAGGCAAAAAAAGCTCTTAGGAACACAGTGCCTCATGGACTTCAAATATTTTTTGGAAAAAATGGAAGCTAGTGGAAGCATGGTCACCACTGAATCCCTAAGATATCCTGGCCTTTCTTCCACTTCTTTTCTCCAGTTCAGAATGAACAGCTCTGATCCAGGCTAGAAATAATCTTCCATCTTACCTAGAAGAGTCTGAAAAGTAAAACTCTCTACAAAAGCCCATCAGACACATCAGAGTTGGTGGATGCAAATTGAGGATAATGACAGGAAAGAACAGGAGTAATTAAATGCTCTCTTTTTGTGAATATGACGAAAGGAAGGATTTTCTCCAAAATTCACCACTGTCTTCCAGGACATGGCATTATAAAGTACAAAACCAGAATGACAGCTATTCTCTGACAGCATTAAAATCCAGACTACTAAATTGTTTCTGGCTCTAACTGCTGTGTTTCTGAGTCAGTACAATTTTAACTGTGTATTTAAATAGTGGTGAGTTGGTGCTCAAATCTTGATACAAGTACCGATGGATTTGCATTGTAGATAAAAGGACTGATGATCTCATGGCAAGTTTTGAAGCACTATAGGAAATTATCATTATTTCTGAAGCACACAAAGATAAACTAAAGATTAGATAATCCATATTATAGCTAACCTCATTCTACATGATGCACAGGTGAAAAAAAATGTGCCCCATAGCATTTGGTAATTGATGGGGAACTCTATATTATTTCACATATTCCTTGAATGAAACCCTGAACAGTAGAATGACTTACTACTCAGCTGTACATTTTTACCATCTCCTCACAGGACTTAGGAGGAAAGAAAAGACCAATTTGAAACCAGCCTGATTTTTATCCTATCCTTGAGAAGGGAGCTGCACTAGATTATCTAGAGGACATAAACCTCGAGGTGCATTTGGGAAAGAGCCTTGCTTATTGTACAGACTAGACTTACAAAGTTTCATCACATAAGCATTAGCTTTGGTGTAAGCCATCTTCAACCTGTGTAAAACCTACAGCCTCAAGTCATAAGCTTCCTTTCCCTGCCCAGTTGCTGAAGGCTTGGAGTCAAACACCAAACCACCAGCCTGCTGAGCAGGGAGTCAGCCAGGGTTTAGTAATACAGAGTCAACAACGTGGCGTGTTTCTGTCTTCTCTCCACAGCAATGGTTTCAAACAAAAGCAATTACTTCTACTGTGCTTTGTATGGTACCTGATTTATTTTATGTGAACATCTAGAAAACATTCTCCTCGGAGGACCCAAATGTTTGCCGTAATAGAATCAATCCTGACATGAGCTAGGACATTCACATGACTGCCCAGACCAATGTTATAGGTGCTTAAGTACTTGTACTGATGAAAACTTCAGCAACTAAGTATTTTACCCATCTGTAAAGTTAGATGGCAAAAGAACATGGATTTTCATGACCACAGATCTAGACAAGAACCAAAAGTCTACCTAAAGCTACCTACGTTCCTCTGTGGTTCTAACCCTGAGGTCCTCTACAGTGCTATGGAAATATAAAGTAACTGGAGTATGAATAAGAATGATGGCTTTAGGCACCTATGGCAGTTTTTGACATATACGCAACTACCTCCTACTTCATTCTGTTCAGACACATGAAAACTTGGCACTGTAAGCTGTATATACTACCAAGATGTTGTTTGAGCTGCAACAGTACTAGCTTCTTCACAGCAGTATGCTGGTAGTGTTGGCCACTAAGCGAATTTGATGTGCCAACTCAGACACCGTTGAAGAACCTGAATGCTTTTAACCTATTTTCAATTTACTCTAGCACCTCCCACATTTCAGTGGTGTATTAGCATAATCTTCTTTAATCAAAAATTATCTTTTTTGCCTCTAGTTCAAAATTTTTTTTTATTTTTTTATCTGAAAAATGTAATCACAAGCCATATTATTGTTTTTCTGATTAGATAACACTAAGAAGAAATTAACATACAAAATATAATCTTCTGCTTTACACTTCATAAACCATACAAAGCTATTCATTACAAGAAAATAAGAATGATTAGGTACTGATATTGACAATATATAGGTACCTGGGTTTAAGGAGGAATGATAAACTATGCACTCCGCTGACCTAGTATAACCAAGTATATTCCAATTACTGCAAGACTAATTCTTTGCCAAAAGCTGTAAAATAACTGGAAGAGTCTCAGTCTGCCCATAATACTTTAGATTACCCACACCCATACACATGAAACGCTTCTACCATCTTTTACAAGTAAATCGTTTGTATTCAGACATGAAAAATAGAGTATGCAGCCAGCTAGGCCTCATCAGCTGCAACTGAGCAAAGCACGGGGCAACCAGGAGAAGCTGCACGATGATGGCAGACTGAGGGGCTTTGCACCAAGTTGTGCTAACTTGTGGACATTGCAACCATTCACTGAGAATGTCAACGACCGTATAATAGCACTGTACAGGGACGTGTTCCTCATATCCCCCTTTTCCCAGCCACCCCTTCTGGCAGGGCAAAAGAGGGAAAGCCTTTTTATTATATGAGACTGCACAGAATAGAAGAGGTACACAGAGATTTACAGAGGATTTACATGGATAGAATGAAAAAGCAAGTAGCCCTGCTCTTCACTGCAAGGGGTATCTAAAATGGTGAAGGAACAGAGCTGCTACACCAGGAATGCAAGCCCAGTCAGGAAACTTAGTGCTGATAACCTTCCACAAGCAAACAGAACTCGCAGAGGCTCAGAAACACTCAACATTTGATGTATTTTAGTGGAACACAATGCAAAACAGGCCATCTCTAAAGGAACAAGAGATTTTTCTTATAGATGCTGCTACTAATACCAGGAAATCCTGTGTGAAAACAGCTTCTGAAAGGAAATCTTGCCAAATAAATATTTTGAATGCCACCATAGTTTACATTTTCCAATGAATTAAAGGTCATTAAATGACAGGCTATTCTCAGATTCTAAGAGCTCTTCAAGGAGGACTACAGTGCAATGTGCATTTACCAATTAAATGAAGTCTCCTGTGAAATGAATCAATCATAGCAGGACAGGTCTACTGCAATCAAACTTTCCAAGAACTGCTCTACAACTTCTGCAGAGAAAAAACCAAAGGATTCTATCTTTGCAAGAAGGGGTTGGATGTTTCCAATTTAAAGCTTGAAACAAATGATGTTCCTGTGTTTCTTTAAGATTAACAAATGCCAAAAGACTGGTCAAGCACCCAGGGAAGCCAGTACCAATATGAGTTGAACTCATATCAGTACCAATATGCATTGAAAAAGAAAGCTTATCAGTCAAGAAAAAAAAAAAGGGGGAATCAGAAAATACAGATGACTTGAAATGAGTGGTGGTGTGCATTTTGTCATTAGCTAAAGGCCACTAGAACACAGGTAGAGACTGCACCATCAGCAGTCTAGGGTGAACTTCATTCTTTACTACAGATAAAGTGAGCCACTAATTTTGTGAACAATGGGAAAATATCTTATAAACATATCACATGTATTACTGATTATTTTCCACAAAAATACAAAGGAAATACATCGATAAAATAATGCCACATGTAATATATTATTCTAAAATTTAATACTTTAAAAAAATCTAATCTCTAACTGAAAAGAATATTGTTTTCTAGAGCCTTTTATATATGTCCATACCAGCCTTTTAAAATTTGAAGGCAATAATTTTAAGGCTGAAATTATAACATGGTTCTGCATTTAAATCCAGACTGCTGCTTTCATTTGAAATACAATCTGGAACTTCTACATTATTACTTTTTTTTTTTTAAACCAAAATATATTTCTGCCATCTCCACAGTAAGAACATTTCCATATTCAGAATCATTGACATAAATTTGACAGAATGATTTGAATAATCCATATTAGATTGATAGCTAGTCAAGAGGCTGATGTGTTAATAACAGTAATACATTGGAAAAAGAAAAGTGCATTGGGTGGAATCAAAACCTGGAGATACAGGAGAAATATAAAGTTGTGACAAACTGTCATGGGACAAAAACAGGACAGTAGTACCATCAGGATAAAGGCAAATAAAAAGGAAAGGACTTGCAGAAGAATTTTCCTCCTAAACAGTTTTCCATCAGTAAATTATAAATTAATCTCACTCCTACTGGTGAAACCAAAGCTTTATTCACTCTTTAGATGTTAAAAAGCACCTCTTTAATCTTCATTATTTTTTTTTCCTCTAAAGGTTTTACTCTAGCCAGGCTACTTTTGAATCTAAAACATGGTGCCACTAGAGGCACTAGTCCATTGACATTGGCTTACCACGCACAAAAGGTTTGAAATTCCTTCTTTTTTCATAAGAGCCAGAAAATATGAGGGGTATTTTGTTCTCTAAAGGTGAGGCCATGACAAAAATCACAAAGCTTGACAAAAACTTTAAAGTAGTCTCAGTTGTATAATCTCATCAATGCAATGTAGACATGATCTTTTTAAAGGAAGGGAGCAGTGGCACAGAGCATGGTG
Organism: Burhinus bistriatus; assembly: GCA_013397275.1. NCBI lineage: Eukaryota > Metazoa > Chordata > Aves > Charadriiformes > Burhinidae > Burhinus > Burhinus bistriatus. Next base: position 96,240 of record VYXH01003969.1, on the reverse strand, counting down.
TCCAAACAAATCAACAAGGACCTGAGCTCCAGCCGGTGTAAGGAGGCTACTGAACTGTAGGTGCACTTCAGAGACATAGATGTGAGCAAGCTGCTTATTTGGTGAACCCGAGCTTGGCCAACTGCTTAACCATTCACATAAATTGCTCAATATGCACCAGATGATCTACTCACAAGGAAGTCCATCCTCACTACCACTGATTTTCTTTTGTTGTCATTGTAGACGAAAGCCCCAGAAAAGAAAAACAAAAGAAGCACATCCTGCCAAAATTCATATTGGACCTTTTTATTCAATGATGCAGATATGGATTTAGCAGCCTAATTTGGGCATTCAGTTCTGAATATCAATTCTTTTACAAAACTCTTATTCTTTTTCTTTTGTTGGTATTGTTCTGAATTTCTAAAAGCAGCTGTTCATGCTCCATGTTCACTATTCAGTTGTTCTTCAGATGAAAATTGCCAAGTAAAGATTATCCACTGTCTCTGACAGTTTATCTTTTACAGACTGATAGAAGACAGAGAGGATTAAAAAAAAAAAAAAGGTTTTAAATGATACTAAGACAGACAAAAAATCCAAAGGTCATCCAAAGACATGAGAAGTTCCAAAATGAAGAATCTTTTTGAAGCAACTTCAATCTATGCAGTTCTAATGTTCCCAGATGAACTGCATTACCCATGCTTTATCACAAAACTTGTACAATCTGGCATGCATTTCTGTCTTTATGTAAAGTACCTCAGCTTCCCTCAAGAAAAAAAAAAACAATTTTTTGACCCATTTGACTGTAGATGGAGGCTAAATTTTTCTAGAGGATATATTTTAAAATCTTTTAATATCAAGAAGGCAAATCAAAAAGATCATGGAGTAAATAAAAAATGGTTTAGAAATCATAGGGATGCTTACGTTCAATAGTGCTGCAACTCTTGTTAATTATCTTTGTAATTCTCATAATTTCAAAGATAGTTTTGTTATTTCAGGAAAAAGGTCAATAGTACATCTAAGACCTTCAGGCTGGAAAAGCCTACTGTCATAGGGACATATAGTCTCTACCCAAACATTAAGCTGCTTTAGGCGACTCAAGAACTGTGACTTGTACTTGTAAAATAAGTTGATTGTGGCCTCTTCTATCACTTGCTGTTCTTGTTCTGCAGAGACAAGGCACTTTATCAGATTTATGCTATTGCCCCTCTAGTTTCCTGCTAGTTCTCAAGTAATCAATAAGATTAGTGCTATCATAAAAATTAATTTAAAACTGTCGCTATCCTTTATCCTTTTGGTATCATGTGAATTCGAGAACTCATTTTGCAACACTAGAAAAACTCCTTAAAGTTAAAAGAAAAATGGATCAATTCTTGGGGGCAATCAGCACAAATGTCGTAACTAAACTTCTCACCTGGCATTATGCATGTGTTATATCACATGTAAATAATTACAGACAGATATGATTAGCAACATGAGCTGCTTGCCAGAGACAGTCTTTAAATCACATGCTTGTTAACATCACTTAAGGAAGTTATACGACATTCTTTTCAGGAAAACTGTTTAAAAAAGGTCAGGTTTGCAATTTCAGAGCTTTTTCCTGCTTTTTTTTTCCACTGCAAAACCTTCCAGTGACTTTAGCAGTATTATATCAACTCTCCAGTTGGCAGTGCATCGCATTACCTGTTATACAAATAATTTATATTAGCATTGCAGTATAAAAAAAAATTCACTGATTTTGGATGATTTGATTTTGAAAATGGGAGAGAAAAGTATGGTGTTTAAGGGAGCAGAAAGGAAGGAACGAAAGAGTGGAAAGAATGGGAGTGGGGGGCATTGAGAACTTTCTTACAGATGTGATCTGGGTGCAAGGACTTCAGAGAAGCCCAAACTGTTGTTACCGTACAGCCAATGAAATCATCCTAATGTCTTCATGTGATCTTTTATGGGACATTCAAGCTGTAATATCGTAAGTGGTACACAACTACTGCTCTTTATTTTATTACACCTCTTCTCACTTCATACTACAATTATACCACATCAGACACATTCCATCTCGCCTTCTTCTTGAGCAGTATTTCTTTTCTTTGTATACCTGTTATTTTAAGGTGACTATTTAAAATAGATATATTAGTCACTGAATAGCTGAGAATTGAGGTCCTCAATATGTAGAGTTGAGAAATTTCTGAGAAAAGGTGACAGAAATGATATGTGTTTTCTCTCTCATAATTAACAAACAGTACAATATTTTCTATCATCAGCCTTGCTATTTGTAGACAAAGTTTGGGCATCCGCTTACCCTAGATCTTAATTAAGATAAAATCATAATACACTTTGATAAGTTAAAAAAAAAAAAAGACAAAATTGTTTTTTGCTTGGTTTTCTTTTCATCCACTGCTTCCCACTGCTGGCAATGCAGTGCCCGCAGCCTGGACACACTCTGAGCCTGAGCGATGCTTCGTGCCCATTGACTGAGGGGCAGCGCAGCGCCGACTGCAACCTTTACCACCCTGCTCTGAAACAGACAAAAAACCCCATAAAACCATATGGAAAAGTCAATACAAAGATGCATAAGCCAATCTCTTTTAACCAGACGCTCCCAGCGTCTTCAGAGAAACAGATCAGTGTACCGTCTGCATTTCCAGGAGGTACATGTAGTGGTGGAAAAGAAAGCAAGGTCCATGGGCACCAGTTTAACCACCACTCCACCTCATGCAAATCAACTCAGGCACTGTCTGTGCTGTGGGTTTATTTGTCAACCGTTTTCTGCCTCTTCTATTTAGGCTGTCAGTTATTTGAAGCAGTGACCTCATCATCATCCTCTGGGACACGAGCTGTGCTGCATATAGCACAGTGGGGCCCCCATCTCACGTCACTACCTGATTTGGTTTAATTTTGCTTGAGATACAAAAAAGGCTAAATATGCTTGCCAATGATTCTGCTTTAAATACACCTTGGAGGTGTGTTCCATTAGGTACACAACACGAAGAACATTTCCCTAGAGCTCTCTGTTGCTCTATTCCAAGCCATCAAAGTCAAGTCTAAGCAACAACTAACACTTGTCTGAAAGAATAAAGCAGTCATTAAAGTTAGGTACTTTTATTTCCAGTGATGCAGACATTTCTTGGTGGTATGGTGTGCTTAGCATAGGTTATTTTATCCTAAGTATAGTTCCATATGATGTCAAACTGGCAGGTCTTTTAACTGGACTTTCTAACTTGTTTCTTTTAAGAATAAAGCTGCGCACTGAATTTCCACTCTTGAAAGACAATTTTGACACTGAACAAACTTATAAGAAAAATATATTAAACCACTGGCAAGTCTGTTTCACACATTCCCCTTTGAATGCTCTTGGCTATATACTTTTTAGAAGAGGAACAAAGTATTTTACGAATGAAATTTGAAAGGCCTCATATTTGTTCAAATACAGATTAGTGAAATGTATCTCACATCCTTGTTCAGAGCAGCAGAACTACACACACAGAATTTCTGCATGGGATGTACCCTCACCCAATACCTATTTATTGCAACTTCCGCCACTCTTTCTTCACCTTTAAATTCAGAAACTTCAGGTGAAAACCTGGGTATGTAATTGGGATTTTCTTCAGTATTTAGTCAATATTGTCATTCCCTTGTTATAGCGACTAATACAAAAGGTATTAGATTTAATACAAACTACTGTTCTATGATAACACCTGTTAGCTCCAACCCCAGTGAGGAGGGGCAGGAGATGAAAGCCTCATCATAACTCAGTATATACACACACAGAGGTGCCTTAGTTCTTACGATTAGTACCCATGAAGAAGACTATAAATGACTATGATCTCCTAATGTAATACACCTCTCTGCCAGAGGGAAAAGACCCTGATTGCTTTTGAGATGGAGATTTCTCCAGGTCTGAAAGCATGTAGTGAATTCCCCTGAGGCTGAGTGTCTTCATCACCCTGCAGCAATTTCTGCTTCAAGTAGAAACACATTTTATTGACTTTAGTATCTAAAAAAAAAAAAAAAAAAAAAAAAAGAAAAAAAAAAAAGGTAATGGCACTACCTTTGCCATATAGACAAACAAAAGTAGGTCCAGAAAAAAAATAAAAATACAAAAATCACTGCATATGCTTTCTCCTCTGGGAAGAGGACTAGACAATAAAGAGAAGCACTTTGTAACATATAAGGCTTCAACAGTACACAGACAATACTGCAGCATGTCAGTTAAATATATTTAGACATAGACCAGATCATACTAGAATAGAACAAAACCACGTTTGAAAATAAGGCTTTTCTTTAAAGTCACTCAAAATGACCTAAGAATATAATTATCCACAGAAAATTGATAAAAATAAGAAATCACAGCAGAAGCAAAGGATATTATTAAGTGTTCATAGGTTTTATATTTGCAGTTCAGTGCATTACATATATTCACCTAACGCAGAGCAATCATAACACCAATAGGCAAACTAAGCAAAAGAAGGAATTATTATCACTGTTTCATATGTGGGGCACTATAGCCCATAATAACTGCACTTCTTGCCTCTGGCACTCACATATAGCATGTGGCTGAGTTACAAATGGAACCTTTTTTCCTATGTTGCTGACAAACATCTTAAAAAAACCATCCTTCCTTTGAGTCTTGTATGTTAATAGTAGCACTGCATTACTCAGTGCAATAAGATTGAGCCACACACCCAGTCCTCTCCGTTCTTTCATCACTGTTGTTTTTCTACATGCAAACACTAGGAAGGAAACTTCCTCATCCCCATGACTTTTTTTTTTTTTTTAATTATTTCATATTATCGCTTCTGACATGAGCCCAGTGAAGGATGCACTTCTGGGCTGCATCCTTCAGTGGTGTAAATCAATGCAGTGGGATGGAGTAATTCACGTGAGCTACTGTTGATATGAGGTTATATCCCAGAGGATATCAATGGGAATCTCTTCAAATTAATATATGATTTCTTACTTCTATGAATCACCTTGTCATTGTTTGACTTTTTCCAGTGCTGTTTAATCAGAATGTCTTCCACTAAGATTTCATATTCCCCATCTGGGAAGGAAGCATACAGACTCTATTTTCAACCACATCTCCACTATTTTGCCAGCTCTTAAAGAAATGGCATTTTTCTTGGAAGGACATATCAAAGGAGACAGGTCTGACCATGTCTGTCACTACCAAAACTGCTTTCCTGTCACGTACTCTCCCCAAAGCTTTATTCTTGCGATGACACTAAGTTAGAGTTATGTCTTCTCACATTAGTGAAGGCTGGAAAGGTGCTTGCCCATATGGCAACTGCAGTTTGCCGAGAGCAATACCAAGCACAAGGTGCAGCATGACTGATTTGTTGTCTGCCAACAGCATTCACAGCCCTAGATGTGTTTTGTGGCCTTTCTCCAGATCCCTGGACTTGGACAGAAAGGGATAGTGTCAGATACCGCTTACCTGTGTTTAACAGCTACCACTTCTTACCATGGCTATTCTTCTTCATTGTAGGACAACCTCAATGGTTAGTGCTCCTAATAACTTCAGGAATAAGTTTAGGGTATGAAAACTATGCTAGAAATCCATGCAACAAAAAAAGAAGAAAATTAATGTGACACACTTCAGTCAGGTCTTCTGAACTTGGAGACCTGTGAACCTTTCTTTCCCCTAGACCAGCCTTTTTTCATTTTTTTGTTTTCCTTCGAGATGCTCAGCATATTTCTCATCTCATCTGTATTACTTTTGGTTTCCCAACAGCTGAAGTTGTGTCCTCGTGCTTGCATTAAAACAAGAGTTATGCCCTGATGGAAGACCACTGCCCAGTCTTCCTTCCCAAGAGCGCATATTTTCATTGATATTATTTGCAATACTGTATCTTTAAAAAAGTTTCAGTTTCTTGACCTTGTCTGTTGGAAGCTTTATTGCTTTTCTAACTCAGCTTCAATTTAACAGAACTTTTTCTTCATTTTCGTGTTTATGTATCAGTTTCATTACTGCTGCCACACAGCTCTGGGGACAGAGCTAGTTAACGGCTGCATCTCGACTGCTGCAAATACAATCGCATGTTCTGCCCTGGGATATATGCGTGTAATTCCTGTTGACAATGCAGGGAAAATCAATTTTGTATGGCACTGAGAACTGCAACCACTTATGGAAGGCAGCATTTGACTCTTAGGGTTACACGGTCATTTCTAATTTGGTAGAAAGTGGCACTGCATTATTAAAAATAGAGAAATGTAAGGATTACAAACCCAACCAATTCACCCCATCCACAGGGGCCACAGTTTCCGAGGGCAGAATTGATCCGTTAGCCTCATGTCATTCATTTCTGGCCTGTCCATCCTTTGGTACACACAGGGCAAAATACAATGTACAATTCATATTCTTACCCAATAAATACTGGCTTACCTGTTCTAACTACATTTGGCTTGTCTTGATTTAAAACAGGTATGGATTTAGTTCTCTGCTTCCTAGTTTCACAGAGAATGCTCACTCAGTTCACGTAAGTGAAAGATGACTCAGTCTGACCTGGAAGGCTGAGAAACCGGTGATCATGCCCACTGCACAGGGTCAGCATGCCACATGCTAGGGTCAGGGCTGTCAGTCTGAACAAAAAGCGAAGAACAGTAAAAACTCAAGGTCGAGGACTTTCCTATAAAGGTTCTCCTGGTTTCACTGGCAATTATACCTCTATAACTGAGGAAAGATTGTAGGCACATTTTTAAAGGGAAAATGTTGCCACCTGTTTTTTAGATTTTTTTTCTCTTTATGTTACAACCTTGTCATTGGAAATAAAGGCGACGTTGCCTGCAGTTGGCTTTGTCTCTCTCTTTTTCCTGCACAAGAATTTGACCAAATCAAGTGCTTATTTTGCTGTGTTGGCATCTGTTGCAAGATTGGTGAAGAATACATGGTTACTCTGTTCTCATTAAGTGAGCTTGCGGGCAATGGTATAGTCAGTTAAATATTACTGCTGCATACTACAGAAATCTCCCTACCATTTGTAAAGTACACTGTTTGGATGGCTAACCATTACTCTTAGCCTGTGTATAGAGCTTCAAAAAAAAAAAAAATTTTCTGCACAGAGCAGAAAATTTTGAATACCAGCACCCTTGAAAAGTAAGTTCAGGATTCAAAAATCAGTTAAGTTATATGAAAAAAAGAAAAGAGTTGAGAACATTTTCTGTCCAAAACATGAATGCTGGAGATAGAATAAAATTGCATTAAAATGATTCGCCTCAATTATGATTAAGGGGAAATCTGGTTTTCAATCTATGTGGTGGTGTCCTTTTCATTTACTGGATTATGGAAACTTCTTTAGCTAACCACATATCACCCCGTCTGCATTTGTTCATTTCTTTATTTTAAAATACCCACATTTCAGGAGGGCTACTTTCATAAGATTTTCAGGAAAACGTCACAGAAAATACGCTACCCAGGCACTATTTTTTTCTACCACCACTGTTGAAGTGAGTCTTCCACTCTACCCAAGAACATGCCTGCTTACCTAGCAACTCAGCAGCTGTCATCTGCAGCATTATACTATTTTTGAAAATCTCATTCTTACTTAGTTAAAGCTTCTTAGCATGTAACAGAATAATGACCTAAGAATTTAAGGTAATACAGAGTGTTTATGGGTTCCAAATTGTGGTCTTTGTAGTTATAGTGCTACTTTTTGGATAATAAATTTCCTTCTCTGAGTACCGTATTTCACTTGATAAATGACAACACTCCATTATTGCCTTGATTAAAAACAAAACCAAACCAAAACCTACTCATCATGCTCATACTGCCGACAGACAGTATCTGTTACACATATGCTGTAGTTGCAATATTGTTGGGCTTGCTTTCTTTTTAATCTGGATCTCCATCATTAACAAGCATGTGCTGGGGATATAATAACTATACTCCTATGCTAATGATGCCCCTGACATCCTGAGAAGTGGTATTCAATCTCAAAGCATCTTTGTACTTGCATTTGCACTTCAGCTGTGATGTTTCTCAGCACTTTCAGACAAACATAATTTATCGTCAATCTCAGATAAATGTAACATTTTTCATTTTCTGCATACACGTAATATTTTTTAATGTCTTTCTCCACCTTCCTTTCTAATCAAGGATGAATGGAACTCCTGAAATTAAGACTTTATATTTATTTAGCTTCAGCTTCCAAAAGAAAAGGGAAATGCTTGAGCATCTTTTTTGGTGGAGCTTTTCAAAGCTCCACTCTTTAATGTAATGAAAGAAAAAATGTACAGTAGCACTCATAACAACACAGCTTTCAAAGAGCATCCACTCATTAACATATAAATAGCAGTCACTTACTACACCTTCCTCTGCCTGTTGTTCCAGTGTCAAGCTTGCAAGTTCAAAGGTGCCCAAACCAGAAGCTCCACTTTTTGTCTACCAGGCACTTATTTTATGAGGGAAGAATAATGGAACTTCAGTCCTTTTTTAATGATATATCATCTGTCAGGCAAGTAGATCTGTTCTGAAAGGCATAACCCTCACAGTCGGACACGGCTTATGTTACTCTGCTTAATTTCATGCCTACTGCAGAAATAGGTGAATAATGTCAATAGCTACAAAAATTATTTTAGAGGTTTCAGAATATTTCAGATATAGATATCATTGACTTATGTGACAACAAAAGAACACGTATGCAAGACAACATGAACTTTCACTGCCATGCCTGCTGCACCTAAACAACAAGATTTCCTAGTTTCTGTGTTTCCTCTGTTGCCCTATTGCATTCTAAACCCCACGGTATTATTATGTAAAGTATGATACTGTGAAATACGAGGAAGACCAAACTCTCTCTGTTGGACATCAATTTAACCAGCCCAGAAAACTTTTTTCTTTAAATTTCTGCTTTTTAAAACTGCAGAAGAAAAATATTATTATTCTAGAGCCACAGTTTGAGAACTACAACTTTGAAAACACCATGCAGTTTCAGAAATCAATTCTGCATTAGACAGTTCAGTTTCTCAGCAATAACATGGAAGACATGAACCAAGCCAGGATTGTTATTTACAGGAAGACTGCTTCATCTGCAATCCACCTCTTCACGCTTTGCAAATGGCCTCAGCCGCATAAATTCAGACAGTCTGTTGCCACTAAGAAAACAGGTTTGTTCATCTCCACCCTACTCACATGGCACTGTGCGGAGGTAGAGATTGTCTCTTATGATCTGCTGGAGCTCATGGTCTACCGAACCTTTCTGGAACCGTAAATTGAGGTAGTGACGAAGGTCTTTATCAACAATGCCTCCTGTCAAAGAGAAGACAAATGAAAGCATGATTTAAAACTATATTGCTTTGATGGAAGCAATGAATCACTTGTAAAGTCTCAGTGGCTCATCTTCCTTCATGTTTCTGCCACGATGAATGACAGAAGCACAAAGAGCTTTCTAGTTAATGCATGCAGTTGGTATAATATTACTTACTATCAATAATTGTAAAGGTTAAAGCAGTTAATGACAACTAACTGGCTAAATCTGTACAGTTCAAAAAATACATACAGGATTATAGACAATGGGGTCAATTTTTTTTCTGCACCAACTGGAGTATATTGTTATTATATAACTATGTACATATATATCTAAACAAAACATTATTAGGTATTATGTTCCCCATGACCTTGTATCAATTTCCCACCTGCTTTTTAAACCAAAAAATCTTGGTTCAAAATGTCTCTGTAATGTTTGGTGGTTTCAGTCCAAGTGTAACCAGAATAAAATGTAGCTGTACTTAATGATCATATAAATATGATATAATCTTTTGTGTTATTTATTTCTAATAGCACTCATATCTGAAAAAGATACTACAGCAAATGAGGGTATATATTTTATTTCCACCACCAAAAAGTCATCAGTAATACAACATCTCAGCATAACACTGCAAACGTGGAAAAAAAATTGAGTTAAACCCCCAGTATTTGCCACTTTTACTAGAACTTTAGGACAAAACAACTCAAAGTATTGTTTAGCCACTAACTGCTGTATCATGTTCCACTATTAAAGGCATACCTATAAATCTAATTCAACATGATTAATAAACATTTCCCAATATAGTTCCTCTCCATTTCTTTTAATCTCGAGTATGGATCACATTTATAATTATGGAAAAAAGGTCTACAAATAACTGCATTTCTTCCTTCTCTGAAATTCTGACATAAGAAAAATATGGAAAATCATTACTATGCTGAGTTCTGACATATATTCTTGAGATGAAAAATTGCAAGCTGATAGATCCCTAACTTGTTGCTTCATACATTCAACCTTAAAACATTTTTTTAAATGGCATTTGCTATTGAACTCTCTGCCAAAAATCTTATTGACTCAGATTATATAAAGATTTTCCTGTAAAAAGGAACAAATAACACTCCTACCTAATTATTTGAAAGCCACTGCAGAACACAAATGCCTATAAATGAAAATAAATTTCTCCTTATAGCTATTCCTATTTATCTGCCAGTCACAAGTCCATAATCTTATTATTGTTGCTCTTTGTCAATAACTTCAAAACCTTTTGTTCCAGGTTTATAAAAAGCTTATAAATAATTTCTCTCATCTTTAGCTAAAGGCAAAAAAACAGCAGACTTTCATAATGAAAAGTAAAAAAAAAGAAAGCCCCGACTCATAACAGACTCAAAGAAATACCTGTGTGCCCGGTTCCCAGAGGCTGAGAACTTCTGTACAGATCTCTGTTCCTCCAGGATTCCAGCTGAGCCACTTAGTCTACTACTTTGGTACCACTAACCCCGTTTCTAGCAATGGGCTCTGTTTGCAGACCAGACCATCCTTACCCCTGCTAATTTCTTACAAGATTTCAGAGGAGGCGAGGGCTAGAGGAGGCTGCAGAGAGATGCTCTGCTCCTGATCGGAATCAGCTGTCCTTCCTGATCGGCTGCAGAGAGTAAAGGTCCTGCAGCTCTTGCTCTTCTTGCTCTAATATACAGAACATGCCCAGTGATGCAGATGCTTTCTGGCAGCCTGAGAAAATGCCAGCTCGAGAACAACAGCTGTAGCCTGCCCACTGACATAAACCTGAAGCATTCAACTTATGACATAGGTAAGTTTAGGAGCCTACACAGATTTCTGACCCTCAAAGTGCATTTTTTATGTACAGCCTTTTGCTTCAAACACAGTCATTTACTTCCCTATGTGTTAATGAATGTGCTAAAGCCTCCTAAGCGCTTCATAAAAAGAGTCACCTGGTATTTTTGGCAAATTGCATATTCCAAACTGGAGTATAAAAATCTGTATTTACAAGAGGAGATACCTACAGCCTTGTATTTGTTACAGACAGATTCAAAAGCAAAAGTTTGTAACAGAAATAAAACCTGTAAATGGTGCAGAGGAAAAAAAAACTTACCAGCTTCCAAGCACAAGAGAAACATACAATTTTTTTCTTAATATCTCAGTATATACTGTAACATTAGCAAAGTCTATTTCAAAGAGCAGATAGACAGCATATGTACAATTGACACATTTCCTTCTTTAAAAGTCATTCTGTTTTCTGACCTAACTGATGTTTCTCCATTCTTTGGGCATAGGCTACATTTTTTTTTTTTTAACGTTATAACAATTTTACATCCTGGAAAGTGTAAAAAATAAAATAATTCCAAAATCCTGAAGAGCAGATGGAACATTTTTAATTCATCCTTCCAATTGTCATTCTTCTGCTTTTCTCCCTTAAAAAGCTTTGTTGTTTACCTGATGCTTGTCAAAAGCATACCTGAATCCAGATGTGCTTTCCAGGTATTTATAATACCTGAGCTTTTGAGCAGCCTGATCCTTTTAAAGTACATGCAGAACAAAATCTTGAGTGTGCTAGTATGGACTTTTTGCAAGAAACTATAGTGATTTGCAAGAATGTAAAACAGCCTTGATTTAGCAACAGTGAATTAGGTCTTGTATTACAGACTATATAAATCAGGGGTAACATGAGCAATAATAATAGGACTATGTCCTCCAAAAGGCTGAAATAAGAGACAGAAAATATTATCATTTGCTTTACTTTGGAAGGGAAAAAAGAAACTTACTGACATTGTCAATATGTTCATAGAAAGAGAAGCAATCAGAGAAATTGTTTTTACAGGCAGTAACGACACTCCGCTATTTAGTGGTCCCATCCAACCCAGTTAGACAAGTGTCCGGTACCCAGGACTGACTTGGTTTCTATAAAATTCAACTGTCCATTATTTTCTTTCAAAGTATGTTGAAAACCATTGAGATGTTGAAAAAATTCCTGACATGAACCTAACCCCCTAGTTTTCTACTGCTCCCAGCCAGCCCACAGCGGAGGACCTCAGGATGATGCTCAGGGACCGCTGGTGCCTGTGGCACTATCCCACCAGCCCTGCTGCAGCTGCACAGCAGCTCACGAGGAGGAGCTCAGAGAGGAGGAGCCACGTCCTGCTCACCCTGCATGGCAGCGAAAGGAAGAGCTGTTCTGTGTCAGGGTTATTATACAGCACAAGCTTTAGAAACCCACCCCAGAGATCGTAATTAAAAATGTTCTTTGGCCACTGCCACAGGAGGAGGCCGACAACTGCGTGATGGAGCATGCACTGGCTTGCAGCCATGCAGGGCTTTTTTTTCTTTGTCCTGGCTTGAGGCCTATACTCTGTTTCAGTTTCATTTCACTCTAATGAATCCCATTGCTTTGCTAGTTGGGAAATACAGGACGTGAATTAAATACTTCCAGTAATGATCTCTTGCATAATGTATGTCTGGTTTAGGTACAGCTACCAATCATGATGGCAAACTCGTAACCATGACTGAATTTGATTCCAGAGATTATAAAATTAGATACACTTGGATGAACTAAAAAATGCTCTGTTTGCATGTTTTACTTATGAATTTAATGAGCAAAGTATATCTTTTTATAGTGTTTGAATATATTTCTTCCAAGATTCCTTCCTTTCTCCAAATCTAGTAGCAAAGCCCAATCAGAAAAAAATACAATAAAGAACACACATACAAAAGGGTATTGAGTAGTTTGTAGCTCATTAAGAGATTCAAAACTGAAGAAGATAATTGCCATTTCCAAGAAAATGACAGGGATAAAGGTTTATAATTTTCTCTAGCCCTAAATATTTTAAGTGGGTTTTTTTATCCTCCTATTTGGTAACCCACCAATGCTGCAGCTGGAGTCTACTCTTGTATTTCATTTTTCAGTGAAGGATTACTTGCAAAACACAAACATCCCGCTTGTTTTTCCCACAATGTTAGCTCTAAATAATTTATTTCTCACCCTTAACACAATTTTTATGGTTATAACTTCTCACAAACCATTTTCGAGTATTCACCCATCAGAATTTTCTCATCTTGTATCATAACCTTTGAGTGAATCGACTTCCCAAAACCTGGTGCAGTACATTATTTGTTTTTTAACAGTATAATCAATTGCATCTCAGCCAAGAATAATTTGCCTTAGATATTTTACTTGCTGGGATTAGAATTTACAAGATTTCAGTTTCCCTGGGCGCTATAAATACTCCTGGTTAGAAAAATCTATGAGTAAGCAAGACTCTTACATCTAGATTTGCATTGGTACATGACCTGTGTCTGAGAAAAATAAGTGAGAGGTCTTAGGATCTGGACCTGGGAAAACAGACAAGCTCATAAACTTTTAGTATAAAATATCCCTTCTCTTCTACCGCCCTACTTTCATCAATTTGTGTCTCCCCTTGTTTTCAGCAAGCTCCCTCTTCTGACTGTAAATATAAGACAAATATTCGGCGAAGTCAAATGCCTTGGCTGAACAGGCTTTCCCCAGCTTTGGTAGGACTATTCTACTGAAGACTCTCACCTCAAACATTTACTCAGATGCTACCTGGAGCTTTATATTGATACTATGGTGTGCCACCATGGGCATCTGACAATAGCTGAAGTTTCTTCTGCACCTCTTCAGTAGAAGACGTGCAATTTGATGCATGCCAGACTAACTTATCTTTCATCATTCACAGATGATCTAACTGACCTTTCAAGCGGTAGCCTAAATGATGGCCTAACTTCTTTAAACCACATATCAGGAATATCTGATTTATTAGTTCTTTTCTCTACTGATGAGATAAAAAAGTCTTTTGCCCATGAAAGAATTTTTTTTGTGACTCTCTCTGGGATCTACCATGAAAATCATAGCCATCCTAAAGAAGAAACTGCATATATGGTTTAATTGCTCACTTCTGAATATTTTCAAATGGTCTAGTAAGAATTCAGAACACCTGAAATTATCATATACAACCCCTCTCAGTCATCCCCACCAGTTCAGTGACACCATGCCCACTTACCTATAAAAATCTCTTATGTCTTTTTTGTTCTGGCATATATGACCTAACCTGAGGTGACCTATAATTCTCCTCCTCCAGTCCTGTTCTCCAGACCCGCACAGCTTTAGGCTGGGGAATGCACAAAAATCAGCAATGCAAGCTTGAGCAGCAGTGAGGAACTGGCACCAACCAGCTGTGAGAGAGCCTGCGTCAGCCAGGGCTCCAAAACACTCCTGCCAATGCACGCTTCTCACTGTGAGCTCCCTAAAGTAATTGAAAAGATTTTAAACATAAAAAAGTATTAACTGCCACATCCTCTCTTCTCTCAGTTTCTTTCCCCAGATGGTCCTCTCAGAAGAAGAGCAACATTTCCCTCTCCTGAGGGCTCCACTTAACCCATGGACCATAATAAAGTTTGTAAAAAAAGAGGTAAAATATGTCCACCAGACTTTTTTTTTCCACAAATCCCGTGACATTTTATTTTAATAAACTTTAAAAAAAAATCCTTAAGAAAGAATTCATTAAAGAGGAATCGATGAACTGCTAGTGTTTGTAGTACAAACAATACTTTTCAAACAAATGAAGTATATCTTATCTTAGTACTTGATTAATAAAGATTTCATGTATTTAACATTTCTGAACCAGTATGAGATGATTTGCTTTAATAGTTTCTTTAACTGGCAACAGTTACCAAAAAAATCACTTTTAAAAGCGAATATGAAAATTCCAAGTAATATCAAAACTCTCGGTTGATTTTATAAGGATTCGTTATTAAAATACAGCCTGCAGCTAAGCCTATTATGTAAGGGAAATTATTCTCAACAAACCTATCTAGCGCTCAGAGGTGTATAAAGATGGATGTTGGCATTTCACCAATCATCATATATTGGGCATATTCAACCCTGGAAGTTCCTTCAGGTTTCCATGTAAAATATGTAATCGTATAACAGTAGTCTGAAAAGAGTACAACAAAAATTTAATAAATTATAAGAAGCATGTATTACATTCCAGTCATCAGCTGAAGATTACACATTTTATTTTTAAAGCCTTTCTATCACTAGATTAAACTCTGTGGGTCTTCTTTGAACTTCTGCTTGCCTTCCACCACTACCTTCAGCCGTGTCTGCTATCAGACTTACCTGGAAAGTCTCAAACTATCAGGTTTGAGCTATCACCACTATGGAATATATGGCAAGATAAAGTGTAACGGAGAACCAAGAGGGAATTATGCAAGAAAATTAGACTCCTTGGGAAGAAAATTAATTTCTTTCATACCTGGGACTACTTCAATAAATTCAATTTCATGATGCTTTACTGGAGATCTAAACAAATTTTCAAGAGTAAAAGCTTTGGGAAAATGTAGTTCTTATATGTGCCACATACGATGAAAAACATTTTGAGATTTAGTTTATTGATGGCGAAATGGCCTTCTCTTTTATAGTCTGCTATTTTGTAGTCTTTCCTTTTCTCTTTGTATACTGATTATATTACTAACCTTTTTGCTTACTGATCTTTCATATTATATATCATATTGTATTTATCACACACACACTTACATTTCCATCCTTAGATCTACCCTTTTATTTCTCCCTCCTAGCATTTTAAATTCAAATATTTAAAATACAGGAGTGTAGGTCTCACAGGATACATTGCGTAGGATGGTACTATATACAGAATATAGACTGTATTAAAAAACGCCAACAGAATCTAGCCAGACAATGAATAATTTTCTTCACGCCAGGTTCCTGAGCATTCATATAGAATGACAGAATATCTCAGCGTGGAAGGGACCCATAAGGATCATCGAATCCAACTCCCTGCTCCTCGCAGGACTACCTAAAACTAAATCACATCAATATTACATCAATATTTGGATGTATGTCTCTGTACAGATAAGCAATTCCCTAATCTCTGTGGGCGATGTATTTCACCTGCTCTCCTCAGACCAGGAGACAGGCTGAGGTTTGCACACTCTGATCTTCACGGTGGAGAAAGTTTCTACTTTCTCTGTTGCTGGGAATGGAGGAATCCTCACTGCCTAAGGACAACCCGGGTTCAGTTCACCGCTGTGTCACACCTGCCCTTGTGGTAGCTTCTACTGGGGCAGCCTAAGGACTTGATCAAGAGGAGACCCTGCAGCAGCAACGAGATGAGAACAGCGACACTGGGGGTAGACTGATCCTTGGAGTACTGCGAAAGCGTATCATGGCCTGGATTTATTTTCTTAGTTTCGTGGCTAACCTTAAGCCTCTGTTTGAAATATGAGACCCAAGTGTGCGCTGTGCCGGAAGCAAAAATGTGGTTTGTAAGGATACGGGGAGACTGTGTCAGCAGGAGAGTCAGCTGAGCCAAACCCATCTGCATTTTGTACCTTGTCTCAGATTACTGAATTTCAGCTCGTATTAAAATAGTAGCTCTCCAGTCCTCCTGGCTACAGAAACAGCCTTCCCTTGTGAAGGCAGTTGCAGCGTCTTCCAGAGGCTGCTGGCAGCATGCAACACTGACTTTGAGATAGGCACTCCCAAGTTAACCTCAGAGAACCGCCAGAGAAGTAGTAACACCATTTTGTATCTTTGCAATTTAGAAGTATTTGGCTTTGTTCTCTTCAGTTAATTGACCGCCCAGCACAGTTCTTGAGTAGAATTTCTGGGAAATACCATGATTTAACTGGTTGGTAAAAAAAGTCAAGCTGTACTTCATGTAACAGAGAGGGCAGTTTGGGGCACTTTGCTTTCAGAATACTTTCTTTTTATTTGGTGTTCTTTTTACTGGGTGCATAAATAAAGTAAAAAGGACGTTGGAACACTGCTGCTGCTTCTTGACACAGGCTGTCTGGCGATAAGCTGCCTTTTACTCTAATTTTGAAATTCACTAAAGCCAATTACAAAACAGAGCTGTTTGTAGGTGTCTCCAGTATATCATTGATTTGACTGATAACTTACACATAAACATTAATGATTGCTGCTGAGATATTTTAAAAGACTGTAATTGTTCTTACAACACTTACTACAAGGGAAATAATTACCTTTACAGACGTTTTTGACAAACACTAAATTGTAAGGGATTATACGTTTACTTACAAAGTGAGAATGTCAAAAATGACACTCAGCCTGCACAGTTATATAGAGCCCAGCAATATCTGCAAGGATAGACTTCTCCTCTTGAAATCTGAACATATTTACAGAGGTCTTACTGCAAATACTACCTGGCATTAAGATGCTCCCACTCACAGACATCTCCTTTTATTCGGACAAAGGGTACCACAACAGAGCTTTAAACTTGCTAAGGCCAATTTTTGTTATGTGACCTAACTCCCAGATACAGCCCCTCCAAAAAAACGATAGAAAGGTCCCAACTGACTTCAACAAGAACAGCTGCAAAAGGGAAATAAAACAACTTATTGGTATTCTTCTAAAGACAAACCCCCTTTGAAAATTGATGGCACATTAAGCTGAAAACTCACAGAATAAGCTTAACCAGAGACTGGATGCAGCATACTAAAAACATTTGAACAGAACTAATAAGGTTGATTTTAGCGTCAGAAAAATATTTATATTGTTATTTTGGCTGGATATATTGCCAGGAAGCTGTTTTGAATTCTAGGAAAATCCGCGTTAGCCACAATGTCCAATAGACAAGCTAAGCATGGGGAAAAAATAGTCATGAAGATGTAAGAATTTTATTTTTTAATTAAACTATAGCAGAATATTTTTTTTGTGTATATACTTTGAAAAAAACCCACATGCTTCTCTGTGTGCTGCTTACTGACATGCTCATTAGAAAAAAACCCCACACTTACAAATTGACTTCTCTGGAAAAGCTGAAACGCAGCATTAATCTCTGATACACAGTAATGGGGATAATGTGGGGCTCATTCTTTCCGGCTGGGTACAAATTATGCCTCATTGTACCAGTTTAATGCTCTGTGCTGTAAGGGTGAGTCACCTAACACCCTGCAACCTCTCTCGGGGTCATCTGGTGGAGCAGCAACTTTAATGCCCAGAACACCTGTAAGAAGGGCATCTTCAGACAGTATTCCTCCAGAACCAACCACATACACCTTACTCGTACCCACTGCCAGCTCTGCTCTCCACATCCAGAGCCTCTGCAGTCCCCTCTCTGCTCGCCTCCGGGCTGCCTGCTCCTAAAAGCCTGTGCTGAGAGCTACATAGACTGTTGGTCTTCAAGAAGAATCTGTCACGAGATTTATTATTCAAGCAAAAGTAGAACTTACAAGAATATGTTCAGAATTCTTTTACTGTGGACAAACATTCTCCTGTCCTTGGTTTGCAATGGGTAAAACATCTCCTCTTAAAAGCAGACAGCAATTGCTCCTCACCTTTAATGGAAAAGTTACTGTTCCGATTAATGCTCTTTCTATGAATACAGCAATATGACTGTATTCCTCTACTAGGGACACAAATATTCTTTTTCTCTAATACTCTTTTAGTTTTATCTTCTTTGTGGAAGACAACTCTGACGGAACTTTGAGGTTTGACATGTATTTGAATAAAATATGAAAGACTGGATTGGAATAGTGGCATAGTTTTACCAGACTTGAATTATTTGAAAGGTATTCTACTTAAATCATAGCTGCACAATTTTAATTGCTTGAGATAGAGACTTATTTTCCTTACTTCTGGAAATAATATTGCCATATTAATAGGCTGTGAATTGTGTGCTGACATTTTGTAAAGAGAGAAAGATTAATCTGGTACAAAATTCCTAGTAACACAAAATGTATGAGGGAAGCAAGCTCAGAGGTTACCATTCTATGAGTTCTAATAATAGTTACAAAATATGATTTAGGTTGATATCTGAATCATGGGATCCCAGTTTTTTTAAAGTCTTTACAGCATCTCAGTCTGAACCCATAATGTACTGTGAAAAATCACTACCATAACACATTACTCCCTGGCTTTCTAATAGCTTGTTGTATAAATAGCAGAACAACATTTTGCAGACTTTATACTCATGAAACTTGTCAAGTGCAAACTCAACTTGCAATAGATAAACTGAACTTTGAAAGCAGAGTTCACAAAATTATTGCTAATCTCTGAGATGGAATAGCCTATATGTTATCAAATGCATATCCTTCACCCAAAATACTATTCTCCTGAACCAAGTGTCATGACATTCATACTAAGTCAAAGCAAGCGAAAAACACTAAGAAAAATTGAAATGGGAGGTGCTTCATAGCTATTTTTCAGTAATGGGAAATTAAGACAACATAAAACACGCAAATAAGCCAGAGGTCGAGTAGGTGTCCTCCAGCTTTATACAAACACGGTATTCAGAACACTTAACTGACATGGTCCCCTCTGTTTCATTTCTGGGTGATGCTGCTTTCAGCTTGAAGTCCATAGTGATACCATCTTCCAGCTATCACACAAGTTAAACAGGGTTGTGCCCAGTCAGTAACAGAACAGACGATTTCTCAGCACATGAAACCAAAATGAAAGTCATGTTGGAAACTGAGCAGGTGACGCTCTTCTTTCTAAGCCAAGGGTGGGTGAGCGCCTCAGCATGTTGAGGCCACAGCACCACTGGACGTACTATACAGTCCTTGTAGGACAGTGTTGAAGTGGTGATACATGCTACGTGCTAAGAAACCTGCATTTCAGTCAAGATAGGAGAGCAGATGAAGTCTGAGAAGTGTTTGGGTTTCTCTGGAGCAAAAGCTGCAGTACTAATTGAACAGGTCATTATTAGGCTTGATAACAAAGGAATCAAGAAATAACTAGAGTAGCAGTGGACATAATATTTAGAGCTGTACAAAAGGACTGCACTGTTAATCCCTAAGAAGTGTAGCAGACATATTTCTAAGGCTATATATTATTCAGTTTTTTATTTTGTGCTGGCTTGGGAATTGGAGCCTTTCACCAAAAAGGGTTTTTCTTTCCCTGAGGGGTCCATTCTCTCTAAGGCATCCAGGTTGGTTAAATATTACATAGGTAATTACTGCCAGAAAAAAAACCCAAACCACCTCTCATAAAAAGTATAAAAAAAGTTGCAAATAGTACACTATTTCACTATAAAACTAATTTTTAAAAAAGCTAGATATAGCTAGAAAAATCTATAACAAAATAAGCATTTACTGTTTACAATGACTGCATAACATGGCGCAAGTAATTCTAATTTCTTTCTTGAAGACATCTAAAGCTTCATCATTCTTTGTGCATTCTTATAAAGTGACTCATAATCTTACAAGAATAATTAATAATTAATAGTAATAATTAAAAGACTGGCATAAATAATAAATTTTAGTTTGGGAAAGAAAAGTGAAGGTACAAATAAACCAAGGCATTTGCTTGGTTTTGACATAAGGTTGAAAAAAGTACTAATTTGTCAGTGAAGCATCTTTTATCATGACAAACTTATTAGCTATTGTAGCACAAGAGCATGACAGATAGTATCTGCTACCTTAATATAAAACCCATTCAAAGTATTTTCTGGCACAATCCATCACATGAGGCAAGCATTGAAGATGTACAGTAAAAGTACAATCAAAGCAGTGTAAATTTTGGTAAAAGATTGAGTGATACTTCAATATGAAAAATTAAAATGAAGTTGTTGAGGCCTCCATAGCACCGTGCAGCACCATGCATCGCGTTTGCTACAGAGTGTCTCTAGAAAAACTTTGACATTTCATCTTACTTATACGTTAATTAAATGCAGCAATATTTGTCATAAAATCCCTCAGCTACAGGTACCAGGACATTTCACATCAGAGGAACTATTACAGAATCACAGAATCACAAGCGTTGGATATTGCTCTGGTCAGGCTCTGGGCCGTTACGCTTAATGGTCTGTCTCAGACAGGCGTTTTGCCAAGGCAAAGGAAAAACCAAAGTGCCTGTCAGAGGCTGGGTGCTCCGGCTGCTGTAATGCGGCAGGGCAGGCATCCTCTCTAATTATGCCTCCCAATCACTCGCACTTAGGATATAATTCCTACATTCCCTCTTTTTTCCACGTATAAAAAGGAAAGTCTTCCTACTTGTTTCAGAGAGAAGCTAGCAGGATAAAATTCAAGCAAACAAATAACTAAACATACAACAGCGAGATTTGTAGATGACCGAGCAAATTATTTCCATGTACTTCCTGCTGACAGTGCTTTCTATGCAGTGACAATGCCGTTCCTCACTTCTGGGCAGGGACACGGGCTGCATGAACTCATGTCTCTGTAGCAGCCACAACAGCAGATGCCCAGCACGCAAAGAGTAGTTTCAAACTACTAACTATTAGTTTTCAAACTAAACTATTAGTTTTCGAAAAGCTACAAAAATAGGTTTGGTTTTTTAAATCAAAAAATGAAAGTTTTTTGTAATGTCGCTCAATAAGCACTTTCAAATTACTGTATGTTGCTAAGCCCAGTCAGTAAGGCGACGTCTTTAGGCGATGAAAGGTACCTTTTGGGCAGGGCGGTGCTTGAGCATAAAAGACGGTGCTCGGTTTTGGAGCACTGACCCAGCTGCTCAGTGCACGAAGAAGAAGCTGCGATATTCTGGGACAGTCTCAGTCGGGTAGCTGAGTCCCCTTGTGTTGATTTAATTAGCGCTGCTGGAAAATGTAAATGACCGAAAGAAACACTGTGCATTTGTGCAAAATTACATTGGGCAGAATACGTGTGCTTACATAACGTGTTTCAACGAAGAAACAAACTGCTCCTGCTCCCAGGAGCTCAGGGCAGGCAGATGGTGGGTACTCCAGCACGATCGTGCACTTCGCCCGCAGAGAAGCGATGCCCTCCACCTCTGGGGAAGAGACTGCTGCTGCTGCGCTTCTGTAATACCCCAGTTTGCTGACCCACAGAACAAACCGCAGGATTACAGCTGGACTGAAATTGCTCACTCTGCATCCCCAGAAGCAGGAAGGCGTCACGACAGGGGATAAAAATGAGATGACAGAGTTCTAGGTTCACTTTGTTACCCTTCAGGCACACTGTCCCCACGGCTATGATCTACTGGACTGAAACCAATGCAGTCTGGAGTTCAAAAGAACACTTAGTTGTGTCATACAGAATTTACTACATTTTCACAGTTGTTACTTAATTAAAAGAGAAAACTAGTGGGCTAAAATCATGGGACAATAAAGAATTTGGCAAGCCACTGAGGTGTGGATTAATAGTTACACATTTCCAGCTTTATCTGTGCATGTTAAGGTCAGTATCAGTGTGCATATGGTACAAAGCCATAAAAGTGCCTCAGATATGAATATTGTCAAGGAGGATGTGCCTCTAATTTCACTTGCCTTTCTCCGTTGAGATTTTGATGCACATCTCATAAAATATTAGATCTGTACTTTCCCAATGCCATTTCCTTCTTCTAGTGCTACAGACTCAAGCTTTACACCATATATGAAATGCCAGCAATCAATTTGCCTTTT
>VYXH01003969.1:62305-73567 GCA_013397275.1 Burhinus bistriatus | reverse complement strand
TTTTTTTTTTTTTTAACAGCTTGACAGTATTAAACTAGCATGCAGAGACAATGGAGAGATTTATGTTTTTAAATCAGGAAGGCAGTAAAAATTTTCTGTTTCTTTAAGACTGCAATAAAAAGGAAATTAAAACAAGAAAGGGCCAGATTCATAGATCCCTATGCAGCTATGGTAAAGAAAAACTGTTCATCTCATGGATTCTCTTCTACACACATAAAGACTGAAAGGTAACAGAAGAACTTCAGCAGTCAGCTTTAATTATTTTACCTATATCCATTTTAAAACAATACTGTGAGGCCTTTAGGAACACATACTGGTGGACTTGGGCCTCATATGCAGAAAAATGCTCGTGTTCAAGTTGGATTGTTTACTCATCCTATACTAATAAGCTCAAATAATGCTTATGCCAGAGTGGGTCTGCATTTAGATTTTGGAGTATAAGGTGTAAGAGGAGAGAAAAGAGACGTGCCCAGAGGGTTATATTTAGGGTCTCTTCAAGTCTCTCTGTTGCTTCAGCAGGACAGGCAGAGAAGGATGGTAACACAGGAAGAAACAATGACTTTTCTGTGCATATTCCATGTAATGTATAAACCGTATCATTCACTGCACTCTGGGAAGGAGCTTTTTTGTTTCAGACTAAAATGTGCTAAGCATTCGATTTGAATGTTGAGTTTGCTTCCTGAGGGCTCCTTGAGTTGCCAAGTGATCCCCCAAAATCGTAAGTTAGCTTACATGACAGAAAAACTGAAAGACTTTATTGGACTTACTCTGAAGTTCTCGGAAACTGCATGGGTATCTGAAAAGATCATGTGGCTTGGGGATCAATATTTAATAGACAATGTCCTACCTATTGACCTTTCATATATTAGCAGTTCTGATAAGGAGTTAGTTATGCTTTGGCCTGAAACACGTTGGACATATTAAAACATGAAGAATCCTGCACAAAAGTTTGCATTGATACTAGTATTAATTAGGTCGGTGAGCTAGCCTGAGTAATTTAGATCTTTGAGACTTCAGTTCACAAAAATCCAATTCACTGCTTAAGGGCATGAAATGTTAAAGACACCCTGTCTAGAACGGCTTTCTTCTTCTTCCTTTTGCTATTTAACCTTTCCCTACTTCTCAATATCTTTCCTTTTACCTTGAATTCCAGTTTCCTTCTAGCCTTTGCTTCTACTCTTTTTCTTCCCCTGTTACACTCTCATCTTGTCTCTCCCACCTCTCCTCTCTCTTTTTGAAGCTCTCAATACCTGTTTGGTTTCTAGCATGGCAGCTCAAGTCTGCCATAAGGTGGTGAGTGCTGGAGTGAGCACCAGCCGTGCCAGTCACACCCCGTCCCCCCCAGAGGAAGCCATCTCTGAAGGGCCAAAGCTGCCCGTGTCCCAAACAAGCAAGCATGTGCAAGTGTTAGACAGGTCTTTATATATGACTCTAACGCATCTATGTCCTTATACCCGACTCATACAACAGATGTCAGAGCTAAGGAAAGACCTTATAAAAAAGGAAAGAACTGTGTGTGTCTGTATCAGTACAGTACAAGCCAACCAACCCAAAGACTTTCAGACTCTATAATATTGAGGGGATATTACGGTTTGAGAAACCCATAGCAATTTATTGTTGTTTAGACAATTGTTCTACCTGACGACTCCTCCCCACCCAGGAAGGGGTATTGAGGAAAAAACAAGGAAACACGGGGGTTGAAATATAAACAGATTTAATAGAATAAGACTAGATAATTAACATTAATAACACTAAAGAACAAATATTGATCCCGATACCAATCTAAAATATGCAAGGATTATACTCAGCCAATTCTATCCATAGGAAGCTGGGCACTCCCAGCAGTGGACAGCAAATGTTGGACACTATGAGCGCTGCGGCTTCAGAGGGAAGGGAAGGGCTCAGGGGTCCAGCACCAGGGCAAGAAGTTCTCTGGATCGCAGCCATTAAAGGAGAGAGCACTTCACAGCAAACTTCCTAATTTATATTGAATGTGATGCTCATGGTATGAAATAATCCTGTTGGCCAACTTGGGCCAAGTGCCCGGGTCTCGCTCCTCCTCATCCCTGAACCTGGCAAGCTCGAAAACACTGAGACCATGAAACCCACACATCATAGTTGGCTATAAAGTAAATATTTTCACAAATTCAGGCACTAGAGTCTTCTAAAAGTGCAGTTTTCCCAAGCATTAGAAAATAAATTAGTCCTATGTCGCTCAAACCAGGACAGGGGAAAAAATGCTTTTGCTTGCAATTAAAGAACATTATAAACAAAACACCATGTAGAACCCCTGTTAATGATCAAATATTTTTGCAGAAATATCTAAAGCAAGTTGCAATAGTGTCGGCATGCCAGTTTAACTCAAACCCCAGATTCAATAGTAGCTTTCTGTATCAAAACAGTGAACGCCTGAGAGAGACTATTTACAGCCAAGGAACTCTCTTGTTTTAACTGAGAAGGTGAGGGAACTGCAAATCACATTTGCCCCAGCAAAAAAACCCAAAACATTTCAAGAAGTTTTTAAATGTGTAATGTTGGCTGAAGCTTGGAGCAAATCATCAGAAAGACTGGCTGTCTGTTTCAAGGCAGACTTCAGTTGAACCTATGATCTTATTCATAAGGTGAATTCAGAGGTATTCCACAAAGGCCTCTGATTTTTAGTGTTTTAATTAAACAAATGGAGGAGAGACATTTCAAAGAAAATTGAGTAGTCTCTCCTGTACTGCAGTCTACAGCCATCTTTCTAATCAGCCAAAGACTAAAGACAGCTGGAAAAAAGGATCTGCTTTTTGTTCTTAAGGAACACATAAAAGACTTACTAACTCACCAGTTGTCAAGGGGGAGCTGGCAGATGCCCTAATTCAGAAAGTCAATGTATGGAGTTAACAGCTTTTTTTGGTTGGAGATATTTCAGCAATAAAGGGAAGGTCATACATCAAGGAAAACCAAAAGGAAAGCTAATATCTGAGGATACTGCCAGCATCATAGTATCTCCTAAAAATTATCAACTAATATTGCATGCTTTTGTGAATGGTTAAGGAGAGGATATATCTATATATCAGCAAATAATGGGGTGCAATGGCAGCAGACTGGCAGAGCGACTGGCTGAGGACCTGACATCCAGACTGTACGTGCTTTACGGCTGTTACTTAGTACTTGTTCTAGTCTAATCGCACGGGCTCAGTGACCATTCATAGCTGGTCACTTCCTGGGTTACCTTCACCCAAAACAAACCCAGTCCATATGCTGTGAGACCGATCTGCAGGATGAACTAAAATGCAACAAAGTAGGGACCATCAGGATATTTACTTCAGAAGAACATTCCTGATCTGAACTGAAATGCTAATGCGTACGCACCCACATTTGCTTTCTGGCTTATTGCCATCGGTACACTGAACTCTGAAGAAAAAAATTTGCAATGACTGTAGATTTCATCTCCTCATCCAACAGCTGTGGAGATGTAATGTACAATGTGAGTACACATATTTCAGCGAGTGCTCTGACGAAAGCAATGACTAAAGCGGGGTTTGATTATATTAATAACTTTTTCAGTAACACTTCAGAGGAATTTAGATTACAATCATTATACAAATTTGATTAATTTGTGCTGGGAATAAATCACTATCCATTAATAAATAAGAATTGTTCTGGTAATAATATAAAATGAATTTCTCTTGCAAGTAGGTTTCTCCCGTTATTATAAATTCTTTCTTTTCATGCTATACTAACATATGCTATGCCTCTTGCTTTTGCTTCTGTTCTACAGGCAACACATAAAGGTTATCTGTTGTAGCTGAAGAGATACTCTAGACTATTGTTACTTTCAGGGTGTTATTAGTATTATTATTATTACATGTATTAATTTGTGCCCAAAATAGAATACTACAAGGGGAAAAAAGGATATATTTTGGGATAGCAGCCAACTACTACACCACAAACAAGAAAAACATTACTGAGAAATACTGGATATTATAAATGATTTACTCAGAGTTTCAGATTCAAAGTAGGCAGGCTGCCAAAGGCTACTGAAACAATGATTGGGTTAGAAAAATGTCACTGAGCAATTTGCATGTCTGTAAACATGGAACTGAGCACGAGACAGACTTAGTATTCCTTTTTTTTTAATTTTATGTTTTAAAGCAAATGACATTTTCTGAATTTCTGTGGCACAAATTTGGGGAATTTAAAAGTATTGCACAGAGAAGTCAGATCCATCATTTGCTGGTTGGAGATTTGGAAAGATCAAAAAAGACTCCAAAGACAGGCAAAGGTATGCAGTTATATTTTAAGATCACGCATATTAATGCTCGATGTTCAAGGTCAGAAAAAAAGATTAGATCATTTAGTCTGACCTCCCACACACTACAGGAGATGCTATTTCAGCCAGTGACCCCTGTATTAAACCTATTAATTTATGTTTGCTATAGCACTTTCCACAAAGGTCTACAGGCTTGAAGATGAGAAAAGATGGAGACCTTCCTCCTTCTTTGGTAGTTTAGTTGGCCTTACTCTTAAAAAATCTATGCCTTAATTTTAACTTGAATGTCTCTGACTTCAGTTTCTAGTCCTTGGCTAGAGTATCTCTCTTTCCCTGCAACACTGAAAAAATGTGTACATTGTACATGAAACCACTTTCTTTTTTTTTTTTTTTTTCCTGTTACTGTTGAGCTGAACAAATTGAGGGACTGGATTTCTCTGGTTTTACATCTCTTGGATGTTTTTCCCTGCAGCTGATTTCTAATTTGTCTCCATCACATCTAAAGAAAAGAGAGCAGAGCTGCACACAGACTCCCCACTGACCCACCAAGAGCCACAGAGCACCCACGACTGCAACATAACTGAAATTGGGGGAAGTTTAATGCCTCTTTCCAGGAACTAATGGAAATCAACTCCTAGCTCTTCTGAAAAGCCCCCTATTTTTTCACAGTGCCTATAGAACACTGTATATTTATGCATATTTCAGGTTCAGAACAAGGTGGCTTTCAATGTTAATGCTCTTCCAGCTGACAGTCACAGGACTCAGAAAAAGAGAAGATACAAGACAGCTATTTAGGGAAGGGAAAATGTTGAACAATTACAAACCAAGGCAGGAAATATTCTATTAACACCATCAATCATGCTGTTCAATGGCACAGATGACCAGTGCAAAATATGCTCTAAGGAGCTCTTTGAAAAGACAAAGGTATTTACTGTGATCTCAGTCAGGCACTAAAATGGGAGTTGGAAGTCTATATATTTTTGCTGATCTAGGCCTAGAAAAATGCAGCATCACAAGATAAAAATGAAAGCAAAAAACTGGAGTAAGATAAAACAAACAGAAAAATGTTTGCAAGAAGTAAGAATAAAGTCTTAAACGGTATTTCCTCTATGAAAACTGGACTTGCATGTTTCTGCACAAATATCTCTAAAAAATCTAGTTTCCATTTACTCATATGTTTCCATAAGTTTCATCTACTTGCTTAAAGTTTATAGGTACTGATATCCCTAAATGGTGAATTTGTTTATGATGCAAAACAAACTCTGTATTTTACAGCACAAAGTTACTACAGCAGAATCATGTTTCTCATTATTACCGAAAAAGTATCTTCTTCACTCTTTTAAATCTAGGAAAATAAAACATTGTAATTTGATGAGATTCCCCACCCCTTGGTCTCTTTTCTTGTAGACATTTACACAAATTTAAAATGTGTATAAAACTATGTTTCTTGTCCAAAAAAACATTTAAAGTCTTACTCACTTTAGATTTTATGCACAATAGGAAGGCCGATAGAAAATCAGCTCCCTTTCATTTTTAACAGTTCTGCTATTATTAGTCATACATAATAACAGAGACAGATCTAAAGCCGCAGAAGACAAATAGTGACATTATACAATATTAAGTGATAAACTGTAAGCAATCATATCATTAAGGAATATCAGAATATATATGTGCACAAGGGACAGAGTTAACACAATTCATTCAACCTTAACTGGCATTTCATCGCTTCTGAAGGCTTAATTGTCTAACATTAACATTCTTCTTACACTCTAGGGATGTACTTTATACCACTCTTTTTCTAAGGCAAATGTTATTGTAGCTAGGTGGTTTTTTTCCTCCCCCTAAAGCACTCTATATAGTTCACGAGCTGCTATGCTTATAAAGGAAAATATGTGTTGCTGATGAGTAGAACAAAATAACAAGAAAGTTATTCTAACAAACACAGGATATTTCTTGAGATTTCCAAACTCTTTTTGGCACACCATGGAAGACAGAAGACCACTCTGCACAGTATTATTGTATTAGACCTTCTACTCAATATGTGATTCTTCTAAATAATTAATGTTCATATCTGTTTTTCTGCAGCTCTAAGTCCCTCAAAAAAAGGAAGATACAGCAGTCAACACCCACAGAAGCAGATTATTGATTATCCAGCATGATAAGTCTTATTTTTTATTAATTTTCTCTCAGCCTACAGTAACAATAAGCTGTCTCTGCTTTTCCTAGACCATGCTTTAAATCATGGCACACGCCTATGGTACATCACCCACACCTTTTATATAACCAAGACATCTCTTCCAGGAATAATGGGAACTCTGATTTCTTCCTGCATCTGAAAGAGTGCTGACCTAGTCAACTAAAGCGTCACTTTTCTGAATTGCTCCTATGTCATAACAGGACATGTAAAATTAATGATACCGAAGCCTGGGCAGATTTTTCCTACAGTATGTTTTTTATCTTGTTTGTAAGCACTGCAGTTAAAAGTTTTCATCACTCAAGGTCTTAAGATAGCTTCCTTCAGCATCCAGAAGTCCCATTGCTTTCAAAATGAATTGATTTGGCCTTGGTCTGCGTAAGCAGGTATAATCCTTTCTGACTGATATGTTAATTTTTACATTCCAAACCAGATACTACACAAAATGCTCTTTGCTGTAAAGGATTTTCCGAATTTTAAAGACAGGCATTTGGGCTGGTCCTTTCTCCAAGAAATGGGAACTATCATTCCCCTAGAAGAAGCTTATAAGAGGGAGAGGCTTTTTGACTTCTTGAGCCTGTTTCTCAAAGAGGAATTTTTGTTTGTTTGTCTCCAGTGCTGGTATGATTAAGAAAGGAAGTACCAAATTTCATTTCCCGCTGTTTTATTTAAAAATCTCAAGAAGGAAAGCAGTAAATATGGCTTGCTTGCTTTAATTATTTCAAAATTTTACAGGCTTTATTTTAAAAGCAAGTTTGGATTGTAAATGTTACTATTATTCAGTCTTCCATTTATTACAATGTCATATATTCCTTCCAAAATTACTTTGGAAGAAGTCTTTCTTGAAACAAAACATTCCTTTACAACATATTTTTATTAAAAGACACAGAACATCAGTGAAATGTGTAACAGGCTTCTTAAAAATAGGATTTCACATATTGTGGTGCTGTAGCTGGTGTTGGGCTTTGAAAACAATTGTATAAACAGGGATTCCTGGAACAGAGCCTGATTCGTTACAGGCGCTGTGACCGCTGCTGGTGAGTGCATTAGAGGTAGAAGAGTTGTGCTAAAAATCAATGGAACTTCCCTTACCTCACAGTAGTATGAATGACTTTTCTCTGCAAGAACGAACAGCTAACAAGTGATAAAAGCCTATAAAAAGACCAATATAGCTCTTTATTTGATATTAAGGCTATCTTAAAAATGTTAGATGCAGCAGAAAGCTGAAGTATCCAGTAAAGTATATATGCTTTTAAAATAAAACCTTGTTCTCTTTCCCTTGTACATTAGGTAGTTCAAAAAACTACTTGTATTTTGTGTGCTGAAGGTCAATTAGAATAATGCTGTCCTCCCGCCCACAGAATGAAATCAGTTTAAGTACGCACCACCCGGGCTGTCTAATAAGTTCCTGCTGAGGTGCTATCTGAGAGGATCATTCACCAGCCTCTGCATTTGAAACCACCATTTAAAAGCAATTTGTAAAACCAGCGTGTTCATGAAGTTGCATTCTGGACCATGCAACTGCTAAATTTACTGTCTTTGGAAATTCTAATTCTACACATACCTCCAGAAAATGGGTAAGATCAAATTTCACAGATAATCTGCTGCTTTGCTTCATAACCTGTGTTTTGCACATGAAAATCTTTGCAGCAAAATATCTCAATGGTGTTTTCACATCAGTAGGTTTCAGCTGCACCATGCTACGCTTTAACAAAAAGAAAACTGTTGCGTTGTTAAAGAAAGACTTTTTAAAATATTTTGATGAGTCTCAGAAAAGTCTTGAGGATTCCTTCCAACAGGATTTTTACCATACCTACAGAAATACAATCTTTTCTTTAAGGCAATCACTTTACCGTCTCATAGATTCAACCGTATAAAAGTAGAGGTATTAGGCTGTTAGCACTTATTCTCATCAATCAGTTTGCTTCTCCCCATAGTCTTTTCTCCCAACGTAAGACAGTGTTGTAGCTCTTATACTGCATAAGCCTGAATTAAAATACAACTTCTATAAAACAGGGGAATGATAGTTACAGAGAAAAGGCATTATGTCACTAAATCAAATCCTTTTCTATCCATTTGTTTTTGTCCCCACTTCCTATACTTCTCATCTTTTATTTCTGTATTGATAGTAAAAAAACCCAGAACTCTATGTGGTTCTATTATCTGCGAGGGTATAAATTTCAGATTCCTCTCAAAATCCCTTTGGGACAGTTACAAAACTGAAGGCACATATTTTTTGATGCAAAAGAAGATACCTGTGTCTAATCTTCTGAAGTTACAAACTCCAAACAGGCCACAGAGGCAGGGAGATGGCCAATGCCTGGCTGCTCTCCGTGGCCATGGGGCACTGCCCGGGCTATTTGCAATTTTTACAGACATCCTTATTCCTCATCCTTTTTTCACTATCATACACCACTTGCTTTCACTCTCTTTCAGCTTTTAATTTCTTAAAGGCCTCCCTGATGTTGTTTTGAATTGCCAGGCAATTAATGCTACAGATAGTGGAAAACTAAAATTGAGAACAGCCCAAACCACTGAAGCTGAGGGATTCATGACTCTCGCAGCCCCACTCATCTTCCTTTCTTCACTTACTGGGGATAAATTAAATGCTAACAGAACCAATATGATTCATATTTAGCTATCTAAGGGTCAGACATCCAGTCTGAACTAGTCATTTGGTCTCCCTCTGCAGTTAATGCAGGGAGATGGGTACCATCATCCAATAATGAAACAGATGTCTGAGATGGGAGAGGATGGCTGTGTTGGACAGCCTGTTTCTTTCCAATGCCAAGAGAGGGGCTGAAATTTATATGCCTAACTTTTACATGCTTAAACTGAGAGGAGACCTCCTGCCCAGCACCTCTGCAGCACACAGTGGAGCACAAGGAGATGGAAGCTCAATGCAGCTCCAGCAGCAGAAAGCTGTGCCCACGTCGCAAGTCCTGCTTCCCAGCAAGGCTGATCTGCTCGAGCTCAACCCAGTGCCGTGACAGCGCTCTGTCACCTCCACTGCCTGGGCAAGGGTCACCTCCACTGCAGCTATGCAGGGCGAGTTAGAAGGCCTGGCTGTAGACATGACTTTAGACAGGGTAAAAGAGAAGTGGGATAAGTAAGAAGCAGGAGAAAAAAAGATTTGATCCTAGGCTAACACAGGAAAACACGACACCAGCATTTAGAAACCAAAGTGTCTCATGACACTGCCCACAGTGAAATTTTTGTTCTCCCCGCTTCCAACGTTTCTACCAACAACATCACCTCTCCTTCCAACGCACTTCCCCCTATCCCCAACATTTTGGTATAATTCCTAATTAGATTTCATGATGGGACAGTTAGTTTCCTAGCCAAACTATGAATTAAAAATTGCCAAAGTATCCATCAATCTTTGTTTTAAATTTCTTTTTAGAATACCGTATAGGAAGTGAATAAGCTGTTAAGTGTTTTTCTCGTGTTGTACTGAGATTCCTTACCTGATTTAGGACACAACAGTGATGAAGTGACGTAGAAACTGGGATCTGTTCATTAATTCTTTTCAGGCACCTATTGAAATGTTAAACCTACTTACACCATGTTATATAGCAGTGTGACTAAAATCAGAATTTGATCCTAAATCTGCATGGATTAGTTTTTCAAAAGGTTTAATTGAAGAAATTGAAAGCAAAAAAGTATCACTGTCAACAGAAGTGCTATTTTCCAGAGAGCATTAGGAACATTCAATAAAGCAGCCATATGGATGCACTTTATCCTATCAAAAAATAATGTTAAAATTTGTCTCTAGAGTAAAGAACCAAGGGTCACTTGAGAATCCATTAGAAACTGTTTTGGAGGGGTGGAAAGTGAGGTAATAAAAGAAATAAAATATGTATGAGTTCTAGTAAGTCATCTTTCCAGTTCCTTAACTTCTAACCTCTTTTGCAAACCTTAAACTCTGTTATTTTTCTACAGAAGTTTCAGGCAGAAAGAATGACTTTCAAATCTAGGTGCTCTGCACTGCAACCATTAGCTGGTAACATATTTTTAAATGTTTCTGTAGTGACCCGTGTATGACTCAACCATCGTTCTTTGTCTTTTACTGCAAAACTATTTTTGCAGTGTGCTTCTGGCAGGAGTACAGTGATTTAGATGACACAGTACAAGTTAGTACTATAAACTTCAGTTCATGGTCTGTTGCACCAGGAAGACCTATTAAGATTACTTTACGCATCAGCACAGAGAACGTAACTTCTTGAAGGCTTACTACAATCCTTGGCTGATTTGTTGCTTTCTACTTTCTGAATAGTCAAACACTCACAACAGCCATTTCCTTGGATTTGAACCATTTACGGCCACATACCATGACCCGTCCAGTGCTTTAACCACATTGTAATCCGATTTCTTTCAGCGTGTACTTACAATGTGAAACATCTTAAACTGAATACCTTCTAAAAAAATCTTCATTTCTGAAGCACAAGCACAAAACATTGATAAATGAAGACTTTCCTTAAATTGCCAAAAAGGAGTGACTACTTGCAAAGAATTTCCAAGTGAGAAAGAAGAACATGAGACTATGCATTAATGCATAAAACACAGGCTCCTGTGAATGAAGCTAGAATGAAGCTAACACATACCAGTTCCACGCCTGACTGATCCACGTTAACATCACTTGACCTTTCTCCTAGTGTCCCTTTTTCTAACTGGTACTACCAGAAGAAGAACATATCTATCTCACACTCTATCTCATGCTATCGAAGAACTACGGTAAATCTGGTACAGGTCCTTATTCGCTTTGTAATTGCACATTACGTGCTTTGAGCCCAATCCGAAAAAGAAAAAA
>VYXH01003969.1:21427-62277 GCA_013397275.1 Burhinus bistriatus | reverse complement strand
AAAAAAAAAAAAAAGATTTAACATACTTCAGTATGGTGTACTTTAGGCACAAAAAACTAAAACTGAGATTCCCAAAGCAAAGCAGCACCCTCAGCCTGGACGCATTTGCTTCATGGTTTGAAAATTTCTCAGGCACATACATTTGGTTCACAACCAGTGTGGCTATGGCTGAGCAGAAGGAGCCTGAGATCCTAACCCAACTGCATCTGGATCTAGACACTAGAGGAGAAGGAAAATCCCTTGCTTAGGTGTACCTAATACACTCGTTCATCTTTCACATTTTAGAGATTAAAATAGTAACTGCTTGAAGTAGTTCTCCCTCCCTTATACTTCAAGGAGACAATTTGGTTGCTCAACTGTGTCTTCAGATTCCTCTCTTGGGATTAGGGGCGTAAAATGTGAAGAATACTGTTTTTAACCTGAAAGTACTTAAATCCTTTTATGAATCTGATTCTAAACAAGTCTAATCAAGCTTCCTCTTGCAAAAGGAAGACAGACCTATTGAGATTTTTCAGTAACTTCTCATGTCTGTAAGTCCTTCTACTTTGACCACCTGTTTATGAGCAATTCCCCTTCCTCCCTCTGTCCCCAACACACCACCAACAGCCTAATTTTATTCCAG
Source organism: Burhinus bistriatus (assembly GCA_013397275.1). Classification (NCBI taxonomy): domain Eukaryota; kingdom Metazoa; phylum Chordata; class Aves; order Charadriiformes; family Burhinidae; genus Burhinus; species Burhinus bistriatus. Next base: position 61,655 of record VYXH01003969.1, on the reverse strand, counting down.
TGTTCCATTTCCACAACTAATTGCCTCCCAACACAAAGCAACAGACATCACCATCATCCTTTCATCATGAAGAAGCAGCAAGGTTTCTAATTCTGTTGCTTGCTCGAATTTCTACCAGTCATTTCTCCTGGAAGGAAGGACCACTTAATAGGATACCTCATTCCTCCCAGAAGATATTCTGCTGAATTTTTTTTTTTTTTTCCCAAAAGTTTGTGCAGAGCTGGAAAGGTCTCATTTGAATTCTAGCATAAAGAGCCATGGACTCACACAATGGGCTCTTTGCATCCAGGACAGCCACTTTCTCCACTCTTTATCAAAAATAATTCCACTGAAGTCAGCCGAACTGCGCAGATGGTGCATACGTAGGTAATAAGAACTGGCAAATCTGGGTAATGCCCACAGGTCTGTACCTGTCAAAAAGAAAAACTCATATAGGTACTGTGGGTAACATACCTGGGCAATACAGCATGAAGCCCTCAAAAGGAGGACTCTTTTTCCCAGACGCTTTCACAAGAAATCAAGTCAGGACTGACTCTAGAAATTTTTTAAAACATAAGAAACTTTCTGTGAATTTTCTTGGTCAGAGTAAATTGTGCAGAAACAGGTACCTTTCAAAATGAGATTTTTAATCCTGATTTTTAATCACTAGACAAGCTGCCATCTAAAAGTAGGAACTTGTTATTTTTTTCTTCTGAATCAGGTATTTTTAATGACAATATTGAAACACGTATGAAAAATTGATCTAGGCATTTTTTTATCATTTAAAATAAATTTTGTAGCTAAAGAGCAAACAAAATAACCTAGTTGCAAAAAATGTTAGAATAAAAATACTCATTCATCTTGTGCATGAATAAAAGTGTACCTAGAGGGAGCATGTAGAATTAAAAACCAGGTGGTATTAAAATGCAATTAAGAAACCATAATTATACATTAAATAGAGACACAAAGACAAGGGATAGCTTAGTATCTCAGCTGTGGAATAGCCATTGAGGGTAAATGAACTGAATTTAGACTCCCCCCTACAACACATTGAAGCCACAGTCTTTTGTAGAGATATGTAATTACTGAAGATCTTAGCAACTGCTCAGAAAAGCTAAAAAGCTGATACTGGCTAAGCAGTTTATTCACAGCTCTGGATGAGAGTCCTTTAGCTCTTCTCCAGAGATGGTTTAAGTTTTATCTGTATATCTGAGTCAAAAGATTTCTGAGGTGGGTATAAAAGCCAATTCTAAACACTGTTTATCAGAGCTAATAAACTGGAATCAGTCTGGATGTTGCAAAGACCAACTCATTTCCCCCTTCACCAGCCACCACCAGGGCCCATGCCGCTCACTGTAGGGCACAGACTGCCCCATGCGCCCCGCATGGGCAGAAAGCCTATGCAGAAAAGAAAAAATTGTGCAAGAAGAGGTTTGACCCACAGGAATAGCTCTTCGCTGTCTTCCTAGAAGCAAACTGGATTTGCATCTGGATCTATGCTGGGAACAACCACATTTAAATGGTTAAGTAACAGCTATTCCACATGACACCAATTGCAGTTGCAGCGCAAAATGGTGGGTTCAGTCTATTTTAATAATTCTCTATCTGTTTGTTGCTTTTTGTTGTTGCTGTTGTTTTAATTTATTGGCTTGGTTTCAGCAACCATAAGAACAGCAAAATCTTGAATGAACATATCTGAGCTATTTTGGAGTTCCTACAGACATTTGAGAGAGGCACACTTCCCCTAGGAAAAAGAATATACTCACTTTGAAATGTTCAGACACCAGTACAGATATACTTCTGCTACTGATGGGTCCACCCAACCTGAGAGATGTTTGTATATGAATAAACTCTCATGATTCCTGATAAGACTATTCATACTTTCCACATTATACATGCTCTTAAGCTACTTGCTTGCCAAAGAATCTGGTAATTTCTTCTTTGCTCATAGATTTACTTAGAAAACAGTGGTGTCTCTCACCAAGACAGAAGTTCAAGTAAGACCAAAACACTACTGTGGGAACTAATGTTATAACAAAATAGAATGACAGCTTATTTTTAATGTGTTTTGTAATTAAAGTTTTGACCTAATTCTCTAAAGTTCAATGCAAAATAATTATTTGTACTTTAATAAGTCTGCTAACACAAATGATAAATTTGATTTGACAACTGGATATTCTCACGGCTTGTTGTTGACTCGTGTCCTCTAATCGGAGTCACAGGCCAACGTTTTGTCATTCTTCTTTAGAGAGAAAAAATAAATAGTTTCACATGGCAAACGTGCAGGTCTTAACTACACATACATTATTTAGAGTTAAGTCTCATCAGCTTCATACTTTCTAAATTTCCATTGGAATAAAATATGTTTAGTGTGAAAAAGAGTCATTTTTCTTCAGTGCAGAAGAGGGAGTCTTACAATGTACTTTTCCAGAAGGCAATAAAGCTTAACGTAGTTAAAACCCACCAGACAGCCAATGGTGTCAGTATGGCTCAGCAAGTTATATGGTCTGTATTACGAATACTAAAATGTTTGCCCTAATAGGTCCCAAAGCAGTAAGAAAAATTCCCTTTTTTCTATACAGCTTCATAACACTCGCTAGCAAAATACGATGATTCAGTGATGGTTTGTTGTAAATTATGGGTACAAAGATCTGTGTAGCCTGAAATTAGTGCCAACTAATGAAGACCTATTTTCCTGTGCTCTGTCACCCTAAGTGAGATGCTTGAGCTTCAGGAGGATAAAGCCCTGCATGTGCTGTGTGCTGAGGTTGTGTCAAGGTCAGGAAGCTGAGGGCAGGAAAGCCCTTGCAGACCCACCAGTGCACAAGGAGGTGGGCAGGCAGCTTTCCCACATGAGCAGCTTGAAGCATTGAGACGCAGCGTTCAGATCATCTGCTAAGAGCTACCGATGGGTCTGGCTTGGCCCTTGGCCATTTAGCATGACACCGGCAAAGATGCTCTCTTGGGACAAAGCACGTCTCATGACTGATTTAACAGGAATTAAAGAAGTTTATACATTCAGGCATTACAAACGATCCAAAACAAGCATCCCAACTAAGAAATGCATTCATCTCCCCCACACCTCCACATCCTCCCCTTCAGTTTATTTTTTAATGCACACAATTACAATCATCTCTGATAAAAACAGAAAATGATAACAAATTACAAATGCTTCTAGACAGAAAAATGCTTCTAGCTGGAATCCATTTCTTTTCTTCTTTTATTTTTTGTATGGAGGCTATACAGAAACTATATACATGGTCCACAAAGGCACTCTAAAGAATTATTTTTTTCTAATTGTGTATATATTATTGCAGCTTATATTCAACAAAAATAAAAAAAAAAAATTCCTTTCAGAAATCAACAAATGGGGTTGCTTTTGGGGTCCATTTAGTCCAATGAACTCCTGGCTGTAGCTAATCTAGATGCTTCAAAAAAAAGTGCAATAAAGACAGCATAGATATTATGAGATTACCTGACTTTATTTCTGCCTAAATTGCATAGTTGCATATTAATTGGTAATTGCATACTTCACACACTGAAGTACGATAGGTTGCAATCCCTTTTGAAAATACACTAAAAATTAGTAGGCTAATTCTGCATTTTGAAGCAAAAACAAGCTTGCTAATTTAAAAAAATATAATTTCAAATTTACATTATTCAGTTACTGATGAATCTGAATGTTCTAGCTTCCTCTTCAGTGTGACCCTTGATCCTACCTGGGTTCCCTTACTGTTGTTTGGTTCATTCCACCTATAAATGAAAGTATCTAATTTAACACTTGTGTGACAATAGCACACACATTTTTATTATGATAAATATTAGCATTTAAAAATTCAATGGTAATGTCTGCTTATGAAAGTACACTCATTCACATGGCAAACTGGCTACTAAAAAAAGAATGGTGACAGCATTTAAAACTGATGTGCTACTTCATTATTCCATTCATTCAGATTAAATAAAGGTCAAAAACCAGCAAGAAGTAATAAGTAAGGAATTATTTCCAGTGTCTGGCCAAATTCTATTTTTGGTTCGGTGATTCCTACTCATTCCCTGTTCTACAGTGTAACATCAATCACTACTCATCGACTGCTTGTTCTCAGGTGGCATGTGAACTCCTTGTTTCTTTACAGAGCTCAGATGGATTATTCAAAATGAAAAGTTCTACATAATTGTAAGGTCTTACTATCAAGCATAGTCTAGACTGAATCCAGTAAAATTACGCTATTGTTTGGTCAAGGTGCCTTGGAAGTGCCTGGATTTATTTTTGGGTTCTTTTAAGATACAGTATCAGCATTATCCTGTAGGATATAGTGTCCTCTTTCACTTACTTTGAGGGTAGACTATATCCCTGAGAGATGAACCCAATCTCACACAGACAGCATACTAAGTAATGAAAACAATATAAAGAAGGAACAGACACTAAGTTGTCTTTTGCTCCTTGAAAAAGTAATTTGCACATACATATATTCTATTTCCATTTATTTTAATAACCTTCAGACTTTCAGCTGAGATTTAAATGCTTCCCAGAGCTGACAGAAGGTATGTCCTATGTGGTTCGAGAGGTCTGGTCATATAGGAATAAGGCTGCAAAAGTTCAGTGTGATTCAGCACTAAAGGAATGAAGGAACACACAGATTTTTCCCACTTAGAAACAATAGTACTGAGGCAGGTTGATGGTATGGACAATGCTGGGAAGAGTTGGATGCCACAAAAAAAAGGGAATTGCAACAGATATGCTGCATGTGAAATTATACAACGTAAGGAATAGGAAACTCCAGCCTTGAACCCCAGCCTGTACTCTCCAACGTAGAGGAACCTCGTCCAGGCATGGAGGCACTTGGTCGAACCTTTGCAGTTACGTGCATGAGGCCTGTCTTTCAGAAGCCATACAGAAATTAATACTCTCCTTCAAAACATGGCTGAAGGAAATGGTGATTGCTGTTCCAGCGGTACTGCTCTGCCTTTCAGCTTTTAAGAAATGTGCTCAGAAATGTGTTAGGAGACCTGCGTTCAAATCCCTCTTCTGCAGAAGGAGATTCAAACGCATCCAGGTTCAGCCCAACTAACCCAGTAAGCCAAACACAAGCCCGTAGGGTATCTGCTTTCCATTTTGCATAAATATTTGCTGGGTAAAAGACAGATTCAGCACAAGGCTTAGTTTTAAGGCATTTATCTGTGATGGTAGCTCTGGCTTCCAGTCCTAGTTGTACCTTTTCCTTCAGCACTTAAACCAGAAATCATGTGTTACTCAGTGGTATGGCTAATTAACTACGACAACTGCATTCTTCTTCTTTTTTATGTTAATGTTCATTAATGTTCGTTCTTTTTAGCTAGTGGATCTTAATTGTTTAGGCCAAGTGGAGCAGCCCTTACGAAAGGAATTCTGAATAAATCCCTCATCACAGAATTGCTGATGGCCTAATTATTCTCCTACACAGAAAATGGAGACATTTACTTATGAGGTAGTTATACAGACTTCCCTTACAGTAAATGGGGACAAATGAGCATTTTTAGACATGATTCATCTCATGCTAAAGCAGCTGTTCAGTATATGTCACACAAACTGCACTCCACAAATGCCTGCAGATATCTAAAATTAGGTTAACCTAATCACACTGTAATTACTGTAAACTGCCTCTACAGTCAACAAAAGAAATAGGCAACTTCAGCAGGCAAATCAGTAAGATCTGAATTTCCATCTGGACTTGCCCCCTCTGTTTCCACTGACAAAGTGGGGAGCTAATGCACTTCAGAAATAACTGTCATGAGGTGCAATCACACGAGCTAGAAGCCTCCAAGGGTATGAAGCCTCAAAAGTCAGTTTTCTGTCCAGGCCTGTCAAGTAGATGATAGATGGACCTTAACTCCTTTGCCAATGTAGTCACCAGGAAGGGTGAAATGGCAACTTCAAAATGAAAAAAGTTGAGAGTTTTTCTTTTTTTCTTTTCTTTAGCACAATACACTAATAATGGAGCAGTGTCAAGTTGGAGGCCTGTAACCAGTGGTGTCCCCCAGGGGTCGATACTCGGTCCAATCGTGTTCAATATATTCATCAATGACCTGGACGAGGGGACAGAGTGTATCCTCAGCAAGTTCACTGATGACACCAAACTGGGAGGGGTGGCTGACACTCCAGAGGGCCGCGCTGCCATCCAGCGTGACCTGGACAGGCTGGAGTGCTGGGCAGAGGAGAACCTAATGAGGTTCAACAAGAGCAAATGTAGGGTCCATTATAGGTTGGGGGTGGACCTGCTGGAAAGCAGTTCTGAGGAGAAAGATCTGGGGGTCCTGGTAGATAGTAAGTTATCCATGAGCCAGCAATGTGCCCTTGTCACCAGGAAGNGAGAAGGCTGAGGGGAGACCTTATTCTTGCTTAGAAGTATCTAAAGGGTGGGTTGGAGGAGGATGGAGCCAGACTCTTTTCAGTGGTTCCCAGCGACAGGACGAGGGGCAACGGGCACAAGTTGGAACACAGGAAGTTCCATTCAAACCTAAGGAAAAACTTCTTTGTGGTGAGGGTGGCCGAGCACTGGAACAGGCTGCCCAGGGAGGTTGTGGAGTCCCCTTCTCTGGAGATTTTCAAGACCCGCCTGGCTGCAGTCCTGCGTAATGTGCTCTAGGCATTCCTGCGTCAGCAGGGGAGTTGGACTAGATGATCTCTGGAGGTCCATTCCAACTCTAAAAATTCCATGATTCCGTGATTATTTCCTGCTACAATACAAAGCACATGAGGCATTTTACAATGCAAGTTAAAATCAAAATACCCACTAATCCCACTGCTAAAGAACTTAACATCAAGAGTAATAAAGTCTTCAAAATACTAATGGCTGTTGCTACATTTCAAATGGATTGTATTGAGTTACTAAATAAAAAAGAAAAAAAAAAAAAAATCAGCTCATTTCTAATAGAATCCTTTGGAGTTATCAAGCTCCAGGGCAGCAAGATGAATTTCTTGAAGACGAACCAGGAAGACCGAAACTAAAATTATCCAACTGAACAGATTTATTTTTATGAACAGGGGATGCAAAACCGTAGATACTGAAAAGTGCTCACAGATTGATAGTTTTGGTTTGGACACAGCAGTGAGCCACTGATTGATCTGAGCTTATCAAAAACAGAAGGAAATTCAAGGCTGTTTCTACACAAATTTCTAGCTGGCTCTGTATCTTGTTCCTANTGGCCGAGCACTGGAACAGGCTGCCCAGGGAGGTTGTGGAGTCCCCTTCTCTGGAGATTTTCAAGACCCGCCTGGCTGCAGTCCTGCGTAATGTGCTCTAGGCATTCCTGCGTCAGCAGGGGAGTTGGACTAGATGATCTCTGGAGGTCCATTCCAACTCTAAAAATTCCATGATTCCGTGATTATTTCCTGCTACAATACAAAGCACATGAGGCATTTTACAATGCAAGTTAAAATCAAAATACCCACTAATCCCACTGCTAAAGAACTTAACATCAAGAGTAATAAAGTCTTCAAAATACTAATGGCTGTTGCTACATTTCAAATGGATTGTATTGAGTTACTAAATAAAAAAGAAAAAAAAAAAAAAATCAGCTCATTTCTAATAGAATCCTTTGGAGTTATCAAGCTCCAGGGCAGCAAGATGAATTTCTTGAAGACGAACCAGGAAGACCGAAACTAAAATTATCCAACTGAACAGATTTATTTTTATGAACAGGGGATGCAAAACCGTAGATACTGAAAAGTGCTCACAGATTGATAGTTTTGGTTTGGACACAGCAGTGAGCCACTGATTGATCTGAGCTTATCAAAAACAGAAGGAAATTCAAGGCTGTTTCTACACAAATTTCTAGCTGGCTCTGTATCTTGTTCCTAACAGTAACAGATGCTTCAGAAAAAGGTGCAAGAATCTCATATCATACATATGTGCAGTAATCTACTCTCTACGTTTGATCAATATCTATTTCTAACAGTGGAGATCAGTATAAGCCTTGAGGTGTACATCTTCACAGCCTTTTAAAAATGCTAAAATTAACTATGATTAAATATTCTGAAGATCAATATATAATTTTTCCCATTATTAAGTCTTCAATTCCAACATACATTTATTATTAATTCCCTTTCTCAAAAATTCAATCTCAGCCTTTTTCACACTTCCTTTATATAAAAATTTCTTCCTAAAAGTCCTTGATCATCTACATTGCTTTTCTGTGAAACCCCTCTTGTTTAGTTACACTGTTTTTGAGAGAAGATGACCAGTACCGAGTCAATTTTCTTCGGAATATTAACCATTCCCTTCCTTAATTGACCTGATTTTGTTTGGTTTGCTATCAGTTGCAGGTGATACAAAGGTCTTCACTTGCTTATGAACAATGCCATTTTGTGGTGCATTTGGGGTAGCCGATTTAAAACTATGTAAAGCGTACTAAGTGCATAAGTATTTCAGAAGCAGACCTAGTAAAAGATACTGTAACTCATTCTTTTATTAAAAAAACAAGAAAGAAAAAAGGAAAATGGTATTCTTTTTATTTTGTATTTTTCTATTGCTTTTCTAAGTATGCCTTTTTATATATTTATTATTACCAACATTTTTTGCCTTTGCAAAGAGTCACAATAATTGTTTTATTATCAAATTACATATTCCAAACATATTTCTGATACTGTGATTGTAGCAATATAACTATCAATTTGTTTAACAATGTGTTTTACTTTTAAAGAAACTGTTACTTTTTTTATAACAAAGTATTTCCAAGGGGTAAAGAAAGTGGATTGTTTTGCTGTCATTTACTTAAATGTTTTTTCCATTAAAAATTAATTACCTTACCCCCATTACTACAGAAAAATAAGTGAAATATTTTCTTGCTGCATTTCTTAATTAGCAAGGATGTGAAATATTGCTTATCATAGTTATAGTGTTCTGTCTTGCTCAGTAAATTTTTTCATCGGTCATATTCAGTATAAATTGTCTGAGCACGTCCAGAAAAACTTTTAATAATACAGTTTGGAGGACCTGAACTGCTTTATTATTTGAACTGCCGTGACCACAGAAGTAAAGACAAATTCACAATGTGGCTTTTTAACAGAGGACTTTGGCCGCTCCTGTAGTTCAGTTCAGGTCTGTTATTTTGGTATTTTACATTCTCCACATATGTTTAAACTGAGGTTTATGTACATACTCAGAAACAGCTGTGAAAAAGAAAAGTTGACATATCTGATGTTAAAGAATACTGCAAAATCGCTGTGTAACAAACTACCTGGATAACACACGATGAAATATTTGTCCGTAAGAGTAATTGGTGTTAGCCCGAGGTTTGCTGGACTGGATCTGCTTTGTCAGGATAACTGTAAGTGTATTTTGCCCTTTCCCAGTGCTTTGGCAATTTGGTCAGTAACAACCTGCACATCCTCTTGAGCTGGTGCTGATAATGAGGGTTATCAGGTAACATCTGTAAACGAAGGGATCTATAAACCCGCGGATATCCGTGCTGACCTTTGTTAAAGCCTGCCGCCTACCCAAGCTGAAAAGCTTTCCAGCTGCGCAGCAACTAACCAGCCCTCGCAGCTTTTGTCCAAAGGCTGGTGCTGCACTGTCCCAGCAGCATTGCAATGAAAAGCGGCAGAATTATACGTCTATTTTCAAATTCAAAGAGGTCAAGATTCAAACAGCAAACCCGCCGCGTTTATTGTTCAGACCCCAGAATTCCCCGTGTACCACAGCGTACCCACCCCTGAACAAGAGATTGCACGGCCTAACCTACCTACCACCCTGAACTCTGGGTGGGAGGCCGTCCTGATAAAGTATTGTATTTTAAATTAGGTGCAGTGCCTTGCAATAGCAGGAATACCGAGTCTTTTAAGATTTTATATATATATATAATTCATGAAGTAGAGCAATACGTCAGCTAACAGTTTGCCTTCCTATTTACATCTCCACACTGGGATTAAGATTTAAAGGATTTTTTTTCTCAAAATAGTCTTAAATCTTTCTCTTTCATTATCCTGCAACACCTCTGGTTAAACAAATCTTTCTTTTTGTATTATCTCTCTCCCAGCCTTACTATTTTACAGTTGTCTGTGCTGTACAACTTTTCATGGGTACCAACATGGGTCTTTGAAAGAGCTAAAGTTTTTTCTTTTTGATTGCATTGTTTAAGTTTTTCAAAAGTAACTGCCTAGTTTTGCTGTGGAACAAGAAACAAACTCTCTTTTAGACAGAGGATGAAAAAAGATGCGTAACAGTGTAAGGACGGCAAATGTCACAGTGAGTAACATGACCAAGACGAAAATTAAATGTGATTTTGAAAAAAAAGGAGCTGTGAGTGGCAGTAGTCGGCTCATGGATTTTTATTTCTTCAACATGAAAACAAAACCTTAAAAGTATATTTAATAATATAAAACAAATTAAAAGAGAAATTCCTTTATCTGTTTGAAGGGCAGTTTCTTGGTTTTGTCCTGTCTGGCCTTTTGATAAGTGATTGGTGACTTACAACCAAGTTAAAATAGAGCAAAATCTTTGCTGTTTTTCCTTCCAATAAAAGATAGTTGGATTTCCCAAATTTCATTAAGGCATTCTTACATCCTTCCTGCTGCTGGCATATCTCCTGTATTAAAGATACCTACTTATCCAACCTCCATCAGTTTTTACACCTTCGAAGCCCCTTTGCACAGAAGAGTAACGTTAGACTCCAAGAAGCACTAACAACATGTTCTGAAGGACAAACATTACACAGGGGGAAAGGTTTTGAAAGATCTCTTGTTTGAAGGGTTTTCTTTCATAGTGTATGTTCAGCATATTACACAAAACACTGGCGGCAATTGTCTAGGTGTGAAGGCAGAAGGCACCACGTCCTGCAAGTATGCTGCCAGGGCCTGTTAGCAGCATTCCGGGAGCACTCGAAGTGACACCGGGCTAACCGCATCCTCAGATGACATTGCCAGAAAGGAACATACTTTTGAGGCTCAGCAAGGCTGATTGTGAAATCCTGGCTCGCCAAACTCAGCAGGGATTTTAACACCAGCTGAATGGATCTGAGTTTTTTACTTTACAGTTTTTGGTTATTCTTATTTATATTTAAAGACAAATATTATTTATGATACAATATATGGTGAATAGATATGAATATATGATTCTAGTCGTAAATTAAATTTTGCCTTAAACATAGTAGTGCTGTATTATAGATATTGAAAAATTAAAACAGTAAGCCTAAAAAATGCTTTTATTTTTATCCATTTAAACAGTACCTTCAGTCATCTACAGTGAAAGCTATAGCTTACCTAATAAATATTATTTCCACATTTGTAAAATCAGTATACAGTTTCTAAACAGGAAGCCATCTACTAAGTGTTGCAATACTGCTGCAGATGATCATTTAGCTAAAAGAAATTCCAAATACCAAAAGACACTCCTCAAAGATTAGGAAACCTGGTATCTACTTTTTCATAAAGCTTCTATAAAGCACGCTATGGAATCAAGACAGCAATTTTACTATAAATCTAGTACCTGAGGTCTCTGAATATATTTCATACTGGATGTCTCCTCCTAAACTATTAAGAACTGAAGGATATGTCATATGCAATTTGAAAGTAATTTCTTACAAGTATATAATAAAGTCTAGAATTTGACCTAAAACCTCAATGCAATGCTCATTTAGGCATTCACAGCATACCTGCTTCCCAGACCGATACCTTGGCCAACACTTACCTAAGGAAATAAATGCAATGAAAATAAAAAAACCCCCAATTCTAAGTCCAGAAAGTGCATAAAATTTAAATGATATCGAAATATAGCTAATGCATTATAGATGACTGCAGATAAACACAAACCAAGCAATATTTTATTCAGACTTCAGTATTCTATTGACTAAGGAAAAGCATCCTGCTGTGGTTCAAAGGTGAAGGCATGACTCGCTTATCATGTTTTTTCCTACTGGAATATTTTAGCAGTCTCTATAGCTGAAGACCATAGAAGCATTGAACATGTTTGCATATGGGGCACTGCCAAACAGCAGCTACAACTGATCTATTCTGTCCAAAATATACTGATGGGTAAGTAAGTATGAACTTAAGAAACACCCTGTCTCCCATACTAGATAGCAGTAATTTTTGCAGTACTGCAGGAATGCTTATTCATTTTTGGAATCTTGCTGGATGAGCTGAACATCAAGTGCACTTAACAGTCAGACATCACTGCTTTCTGAAATAATAACAATAATAATTCAGAGATGTTCAGGTTTCGCTTGTGACTATTGTCTTAGAAGAGCTCAAAGTTCACTTGTGTATAAACCAGAATCTTCTTGTCATTTTTTATAGATTTTACTGACAACAGGAAAGTTCAAATGGCTAAGAGCAAGGCAAGAAACAGATTCCATAAGACAGCTTTAAATGTTAGTCAAGTATAAGAGATTGCTTATGTACTTTAAGAACTGATTGCTGCCCCTTCCATGAAAACAGTTTTTCACTAACCCACAACATAACCAGAGAAATAAGAATTTTATCTGCATAGGTATTCTTCTAAGGTAACTAAAGCCTTATTTTTATATATGTGCAAGTTTTCAAATCAGTTGTGCTGGATGATCAAAAAGAAAACACAACCCGTTAGATTAGTTTCACATTTTCCACAGCTGTTTGACAAGTTGCAAAGTAACAGACTTTATTTCATTATGCTGTACTCGGCACATCAAATACTGGAATATTGCCCTGCTGTTTTGTACCATGAACTGAGATGTGTTACAGCAATGACAAACAGCGCCTTAATCACTCTTTTGGTTAGAATACTTATGCGTTTCAGTAAATGAACTTTCACATTTTCCCATTTATTATCACTTCTAAGTTCTACATAATTGCCATGGTTGTTTATCGGTGCCAAGCAATTTCATTTGTTTTATAGGTGACTTCTCTCAAAGTGTTTTTCCTATACAAGTGCTAGGTGGAGCTAGATAGCACTGTCCCTCCTGCCACGCCAGACTATGGTTTTGTGTCTGCTCGCAAGCTTTTAATTGTGACAATAATAAAAGTTATGCAAGAGAAGAGTCAGACGTTTTTATTTCTGTGGCAACTAATATATCACATGCGCTGAACAGCAACTGTGACAACATGAGTAAAATTGCTCCAGAGAGAGACGGGTCCATAGCAGTTAACAGCAAAGAATCCTATCCTGGGTTTTCTACACAGAAAATACTAAGGATTCCTCCCTGTACTGCAGGATCCTTAGGGCAAAAGACTGTTAAATTAATATAGCTCCAATCCTAAAGTGTTTGAGACCTCTTCAGTGGTTTTAAAGAGAGAAATAATGTGCAAAGCTCTGGAAGAGACTACTACATGTGACTTTCCCACAGGAAGTGATTCCCACCCCACTTTGGCACTGGCTACAGCTGGAGCCCTGGAGTACATCCTGGCTTGGGCTCCCCAGCATGAGACAGACCTTCACATACTGGAGCAAGTCCAGTGAGGGACACCAAGGTGATCTGAGAGCTGGAGCACCTGACGGATGCATCGAGAACTGTGACAAAGCATGGCACATTTGACATTTTTCTTCTCCCTGCCCGGCAGTCTATAACAGATGCTGTTCATTATTAGCTACTTGAAACACGTGATTTTTATGCTATTTTTAAGACCATTTGCTTTTAAAATATGACTAATAATGTACCATTTCTTTGCCATACTGTCTTCTCTTTGTGGATTATCCAGCAGAAGTTTTGTTTTCCAGCACACTGTGAGGTACCGAAGTATTCATTATTATCCACAATTTTCAGAGAAGAAAGTTAAACTTTAAGCAACTTGCTCAGGGGCAGTGAAGAAGCTGGTACAGAGTGAAGGGCAGAACACAGATCTTGTTATTTTAACCCATAGCTAATCTTACTATAAAAAATAGTCCTGCTACACTGAACCAAGACCTCATGTTAACAGGCCACTGATTTTTTAAAAAAATAATAATGTATTGTTGTGCTTGTAGCAAGAACCAACCAATTCATAACAAAGAACAGAGAGACTATTAAACCCACACAGCAAAAAGAACATAGCCACAGAGAAAAGTGTGTTTGTTTTTAATGACTTTCCATGAAGATTATGTAGGGCATCAGAGCTGACCTCCCTTTGTGGCAGAGGATAACACAGGTAAGATTTTGAAAGAAAAGGGTCTGGCCTGTTTGATCTGCTGGGAGCATTTATCCACAGTTCCAGAGCACACCTAAATAGATTATCCATTACTCAGAATATAAAGATTAATTGAAATAAAGAGTTTAATGTCTGTTTACATCAGGCTTCAAACTTGAGTCATGGGTAGAGAGACTGTGAATAACAGGCTAATAATCACAGAAAAATCAAACTTTACCTAGTGCTTGAAGGAGATGCACCCCACAACCTTTCTGCACAGATGTAAAAATATGACAAAACAAAATAAAACTGTCTTTAAAAAACATATTTGAGCATTCCAGTCCAAAGGATAAGGCACTGGACCATTACCTGTAGCAGGACATGAAGAACTGATACTCAGGAAGTGGGCTACCTAGACCATAATCCACATCTTCCAAAAGGGAATGTTCTCATGCTTTTCTGCTGCTGAAGTCATATTAGGCCAATTATTATATTTATCAGATTGAGTTTTTTGTACAATATTGTATACATCAGCATGAGACATAGAGAAAAATGGGGGTTCTGCTCTTCTACAATAAGAAAAACTATTAGTGCTGGAAATTATTAAGACTTGATTTTCATGATCCTCCTAACTGATCTGAATAAAGGTGGTGGAAAGAACAGAAAGAGATAGAAAAAAAGCTAATGTAGTTTCTTTGGTGTAATGTTGTTCCTTTTATTTGAAACAATTTTCAGATTCGTTTCCTTTCTGTGATAACCAGTAAGAGCAGTAAGTGGTGAAGATACTCACTTTGCCCAAGGGATCCATTAAGAAATGCTATAACATTATACCAAGTGACTGAAGATACTCACTATCTTGTAATCCTCCATTTTCAAGATACCTTTCTTTTTTTATTCACAGAGTTATCGACTGCTGCTTTCACACTGTTGTGCTACAGAAGGATGAGACTTAAAGAAAACACCTTTGAAAATCAGCACAGTAGATGTAACATTCTCTCATCTTTTTTAATTCCATCCTGCCTCTTTATCTTCTTATAAGCCTCATTAAATATAGTAAAAGATAGGAGACTTCTGTGGAAGATAAGAGGGTTTAAGATACTGGAAAGAGGACTAGAAACATCAAGATTCAAATATCAAAGACTGCAGAAACTACTTCAGTCTGTATGTGATTGAGGATGTAGCCAAATGATCGAACAAGCTCAAGTCACAGTAGTGAACGGAGTCACCTCAGAGCAGCCAAGGAAGTATCACCAGTTGCAAGGACTTTCCTGCATTTCCAGTGAAGGATGATGAGGCAAATTAATATAACCTCATGACTGAACAGGCTAAAAATAGGTGCGTTGTTCTGCAGCTGCTCAGCATTAATCTGTTATACAACTAACTCATTTGCTTTCAAACATCAATCCTCATCTTTTAGTTGCCACCACCAACCTTCTCCTGTCTTATGTATCCAGACTGCAAGGTCTTCTGGGAAGAACTGTCTCCTACCACGTACTTTTGCAATGCATAGGAAAATGTGGTGTCTGGTTACTTTGTGGAATTCTAGCTGCTGGTGAAATAAAAAATAAATAATAGTAATAAAAAAAGTAGAATACTGCTTCATTTTTACTCGTATTTTCCTTGCCTGCATTTTTCGCACATACTCTGTTGTGTTTTCATAGGGTAGAAAAAAACCTTTATCTCAAAGACAGCTTTCTTGTTTGCAAATACTACTCTCGGATTCATATTTTCTGGTTAGTTCATAAAAGCAAACATCTATTTTGCACAGGACTCATCCTTATCCATCATTTGTATAGGTGCAAGTGACAGCATTCAGACACAAAAAATAACTCTAATGCATTTGTATCCATAGCTCTGGTGAGTTCTGCATTCATGGCACATCTCTACTATAATTCATTGCTTAGTAAAAAACTTTGAGCTATAGCACATGAAAAGCACTAAATAATCTGTAACAGAATACAAACTGGACTATCTTATATTTAAAGATTAATGTTTCTTCCAGCTGAATAACTGTCTTACAGAACTATCTGTGTTCCTGTGCAGTGGCTGTGTTTAGATTGTGTGAATTAAAAATAGGGAGAAAAGGTTAATATGGCAACATTTTCCTTTGTAACTATTTACCTGCACTCTACACATGCTCAATGGGGAAATCACACGACTTTTAAAAACCCTTAATTTCAGCGATCCTCTGCTAGAACTAGTTTTAATTGGGATGGTATTTTTTTCTCCAACTGTTTAACATTTCTTTAGCTTGTTTATTACAACATTTTTATACTAGATTTCTCCCACCTTATTCTCTCAAGAGAGCCCTTGTAGGTTTGCCTACACAGTGAAAGAAACTGCAAGGTTAAAAGCAAGTCTGGGAAAGGATAGCTGTGAGGGACAGAGGTGAGGAGCACGTTCACTTCTGCCATCCCCCTGAGAAGGTCAGGCAGTTTTATGAAAATTCCTAACTGCATGAATGACAATTGCTGAAAGAAACACTGACGCAAACCTCCCATTGAAATTGCACAAAATATCAGATATAGAAAGGAAATCATTCTACCACTTTTGCCACCAAGAGAAGTGATACCACCTTCTTTGCTATTTTACTCTTCAATATCAAAGAAACATTAAATCTTAGCTAACAATAACCTTGTAAATTGTTACACCCCACAATCTGCAGCCCTTGTGTGTTGATATACAAGAAAGGCTGATGGCAGAGAGGGTCAGCAACTTCTGGGTTTCGAAATGGGGAAGTCAAAAACGTTCTCCATCCAGTATGCGATAAGTGCTAACATCGTCAACGCTCTCTGGAAACCCGCAACTCTCCTCAAGTTCATTGGTGGTGGCAGGAAGAACACATCCCAAGATTAAAGCAAGGAGATGCACAATGAGATGCATTCTACAAACCAGCTCCTGTTTGAGGGCCGCATCTATTCCCCTGAAGTCTTTTATATTATATAAACGTCTACAAATGTGCAAAAGGATTGCTATTCTAATCACACACACACAAGTTGGCACCCTGAAGTCTTTTATATTATATAAACGCCTACTAATGTGCAAAAGGATTGTTATTCTAATCACACACATACAAGTCGGCACCCAGGAATATTAAGGACAATTTAATAAACATTGCTCAGCAGCCTGAAATTATCAATGGAATCACAGAGGCAAAATGCAAGCAAATATATACCACACAGTTGCTAATATCAGCAGTGATTTCAGGCTTTGTTGTTAACTGAAATTAAATTAAGAATGAGTATTGTCTTTCCAATTGCCAAATAACAAAATATTTTGATTTTTCTATTAAGTTCCAAATGCACTGAAATAGGCAGATGCAACCTGCATTATTATTCTCTACTACTGCAGTGCCGGCAGTTGTGGCAAGTGAGAAGAGCACAGCATTGTGCTGTGCAGCGTAGGATGCCTGCATCAGAAAAAGGCCCAGCTCTGAGAAGCTTAAAACCTTCACAAAACTGCAAGGACAGCAAAAAGGTGCAACGAGCCACACAGAACCCTGGGATTAAACGAAGCATCCGTCCAAAGATGTGACCATGGGACAGCAGTACTTCTGACATTTACAAGCAGGGCACTGACTAATCAGCTGGGTCTTCTTTTCTTATACAATAACACAGTTCACTATTGAATGTCCATTAGCAACTGCTTTCACTTTTAGTCGTAAGGAATTTTCACTGACAATGACCTATAGGGATGCAGAAAATTCATTCCCATTCAGACCTTTTACTCAGATGCTGCTGCTCTAAGTACCTACAAATGATTTTAATGTATTTGTGCTAGAGGGATTTAAAGCAAGGCATTTACCAAGATCTGCATTTCTCCTATATACATTGCACTACAAGTGGAAATGATCTATGGCAGCATTCAGACTCAGAACCCCGTGGCTTAACAGTTTTATGTTACTGAGAACTTTGCCTTTGGCTGTCTGAGCTTAAAAATCAATTCACTACTTTAAACTTTATGCTGCTGATGTCAGTTTTTATTGTTGAACTCAACAAACTGAAAACTTCAGAGAACAAGATCATGAAAAATTGCTTGCCATTTACCACAGTTTACAGAAAAAGGTGACCAGAGTCTTCAGTTTATCTTTGCACTTGTCCAGTCTAACTTCTTGTAAGGATCTTGTCACTGCAGGATCTCAACCTCGTGATGAGCAGAACCACATCTGAATCTCCAGATAGAGGGCTTGGCTTTCACATGCTTTGTCCATATCCTTTTCCACTTTAAGAAACTCCTAATACCTCTATTTTCAGTTTTACAGCTGATTTTTATAGATCAGTTTCTGCTCTCAGCTATGCTTACTACTGAAGTTAGTGGTTTTACAGCGATATAATCAAGATCAGATTTTACTTCAATGCCTATGCAGCTGTCTTCCTAAACACAAAAAGATTGTACTTCTGCATCTATGGTTCCTAAAGAATTTTTGGCAACATCTTGATACTAGATCTGATTTTCTTAATGCCTCACTCTCCTTTACATCTCAGAACCAAGATACAGATTGCATATACCTGCCTGAAACATTAAACATGTAATGAAAAATCATTTATCTCTACCCGAGATCCACTGCCTCCTTTTCCTCAGTTCTTCAACAGAGGGGATGACTTAGCCGCATCACCCAGTGATAGAAATAAGCAGGAAAATGAAGTTTTCCCCTCCTTTTCCAGACCCCAGGCTCATGCTGTTCCCCTCAGAGCCTATCAAACATCACCACTTCTCCATACGCACTCAGCCAAGCCATGGCCACAGCTCCGCTCACAAGCCCCTCCCAGTCATACACAGGGTTTTCTTCCTTGCGTAGGCCTTTTCCAATCAGTGGTACTGCCTTCTCTCATGCTAATGCTGCCAGGCAATCAAGGGGCACATTATCACTGTTTCGGTGCGAGAGGATGGAGAACATTTTTACTAATTGACAGTATTTTCACCATTTGCTGACAATCAGCAGACTACATCTGGCCTGAAGCCCTCGATGCTGAAAAGGCTTGGCTTATACTTTTCAGTCTTCATGGTAATAAACTGAAATGACTATGCGTTATAAACAGATATTTGGTGAGATCCTTTCCATTACTCCATTTTTATTTCAGTTTTCTTCTATAGGCAAGCCTTTAATTTAAGTTTCTTGCCATTAGCAAACTTATCTCTTCCCCCCTGCCCCGAACCTGTATTTATGCAGTAGATGATTTTGTGTTTATCTAAATGTTTTTTCATTCTAAATTGATTGCCTCAATGTCTATGCCACTTGTTGTCTGAAATTAAAGTTCTGAAAATGTCAGTGTGTAAGCCACAATGTCTTAGCTTTACTTATATCAGCCCAGCAAGTCTCCTCAGATTCTTGTTTTCTTAAATGTGTTTGAATGGAACTATAAAACGAGCCTCCTGCAAGAACCGGTAGGTCAGCGAATGGTTATTGCTTCAGTGGGAGCAATCACACAGTATCACAGAATCTGTCAGATGGACAGTGTTAATTCTTTGGTGTTTGGCTGGTAATTACAGAGCACAGGAAAATGCCTCTTAACCTAGAGGCAGAAATGGAAAGGGCAGTAACTACAATCGTTGACACGCTATAATAGCAACTCACTGGTACCCTGAACAAGTCGGTGGTGAGATTACTGTTCCCAAAGTCAATACTTGCCAGCAGTTATTGAAGCATGTGGAAAGTTGAAATAAGGAGTAGCTGCATTCGTTCAGATACTGCGGCTCTATTTATTGAATTGTAACACCTCCTTCTCCTGTTCCAGGAGGCACAAAACCTTCTTTCCCACTGTGCAGGCGCTACAGCAGCAATGGTTCTGCAACATTGATCTTGAAGGATCCATTGAAGAACTCGTAATTGTGGTTTTGCACTCAAGAACGGGACTTTCTGATTGACAAATTCCTCTGTTTCTACCACAGCTCCTAGGCTAGGGAGGAGAGGCAGAAGCAACCGCCCTTCTGCAGATGGGGAAATGCTTCAGCTGTTTGATGACAGTTTATTTCCAGGAGACGTTTTCAGATCTTCTTAACCAAGTTCTCGTCCCCTTTCAAGCATAAGGCTTAGAAAGACGGGCGTAATTTCTGTCTATCCGATTGTTTCAACTTACAATAGCAGGAGTCACACCTGTGGGAATGGGATCAGCAACACCAGTGCCTGGGCTGACGGGACAGCTTTGGGACAAGCCAAAGGCGGGAGCTGGGTGGGCTCTGGTTGGGACCACAGCGCACACACACAGATGACTCAGTGGCCACTTCTATTCTCAGTGTAAAGCCATTATGTGTATTGGAAAACCCAAGCTTTTTTTTCTTATTTTTCTAATAACCTTTTTCCTTCCCACTCCTGGCAACTACATCACCAGGAAGTTTATTCATGTCCCAAAGAGCTTTAAGGACAGTGGTATTTGATAAGGTGCATTTAAAGCACATCTGATTATAATCTGCAGCAAAGTGAGAAGCTACTAGAAATCTGTCACGTGACTGCAGTGTCATATACAATTAATTGTTTCAATTGTAATGCTACTGCTTTTGTGATAGTGCTGGAAAGTTTATTTTAAACTAGTATGACAGAAAATGTTTCTTGCTTTACTATCAGCTGTTACAGAAACTTGTGAACTGTTCTTAAAATAAAACTGGAAATGAAATATTCTTGTTTTCCCTTCCGACATATTGCTGAAATCGGTTAAATAGTAAAAAGAAATGGTTGATATTGTGGTTAAGAACTGGAGAAAACCAGCAAGAAGGACAGGAAAGAAGGAACGTCACTCTGACTAGTGTTGGATAGTAGGTAAGAATTCTTAGGTAAGAATTCTCAGCATATATTACAGCCAGATTTTTTAAAATCCTCGCTTTTTGAGATTTACATATTAAGACTTTTCAGATAAATTCAGCAGTATGGAACCTTGATCTTCAGCCTCCCAACAGAAACAGCTGGCCTAACAAAGGCATAAGAAGCTTTACATCTCTAAGCCCCTGACCGAGTTAGGCAATGTTCACAGACTTACCATATGGCTGATGTTAAAAAGAATTATTGAGTAGTTACTGGTTCGGTGATCACCACTTATCCCATGCTCTGACTGAGACAAGAATTTTGTGGAGAAAACAAGGGTTTGGGGGGCATTGAGGAAGAAAGAAGGAGGTAGCAAACTGTAAGTAATTTTCTGCATTAAAAAAAAAAAACTTAAAATTGAAAAGAAAAATTATTTCAGTGCTATACTGGGACATGACCCAAACTAAGACAGCTTACTCATGCAGAAAGAGTAGTGGCTGGCAGTAAAAGGACATTCTTTCTATGTGGCCTTACCACCCGGAGAGGAACATAGGGCCAGTTTCAGGAAGAGGCAAAATAAGTAGATGTCCGCAGTGGCAGACTGTCCTAGTAAGAGATGTCCATGCTGCCAGCTGTCCTCAATGGCATGGTCCTGAGGCAATGGCCCTGCTGCTATTACTGCCACCAGCAGCGCCCTGAGCGCATGGGAGAGGACAGTGGAAACAGACGGAGGTGTTCCCACTCTTGCCCGACGCTGCAGCAGCCAGAGAGCATTACTTTTTTTTCTTTTACGTAGGGCAAAAATACTCAGTTTTGTCTCAATTGCCATGCAGCATTGAGCTGATTCTGATAATGAACATTTTTCATCACAAAGCAGAGCTGAGAAATAACAGATCCAGGCTTTGGGGCTGGCAGTAAGCCTGCCCCATCAGCGGCGCCCAATTTTGCCGTATCATCCCTGGCTTTTCCTTGCCCCTTGCATGCCTTACCCCAGGTTTGTGAGTCATCCAACCTTACTCCAATTTCACTTCTTCAGCATTTACTCTGTTTTGACTCCTGCTTTTCTTTTCCACCTCTGCTTATCTTTCCTTTTATCCTGTCTTGCAGAAATTCTTCCAATTTCCATTCAGTCTTCTGCCAGATCTTCTCCTGCCTTTAGAGCTGTCCGCCAAATCCCAGCCACTGTTTCCTCACAGACTCAGAGCTCCCAAATGGTTCAAGTCTGAAAACATTGTTAAGGTTCAGCAAGTAAAAGCAGTTCTGTAATAGGCTGAACCTGACCCATGTGCACCTGAACTCAAAGCACAGACAATTAGTATTTCCCTGCTTCTTACTTAATTTCTAATGTAATTAAAAAATACATATTGTTCAAACTTTAGTAGCCTATAGCCCCTCTTCCTTTATGTCAAATAATCCCTTTACGCCCCCCAGAGCCTGTTGAATAAATATCTGTCAAGATTATTTGAACCTCTAGACATTAATCTTCTGAACTTTCACCAATAATTGCAGGATCCTGTAACAAATGACATATCAATGACTTACAATTTTTGAGAATACTTTCTTAAGATACATTGTGGAAGGGAGAATATCACTGGGTTTCCAGTTTTGCAAAATAGGCATACTTGTGCCTGTTGCTTTAATTTTTCTTATCAATGTTAATCAACTATAATTTAATATAAATTTCTTTTTTTTTTATAATCATAGAATCGTTTAGGTTGGAAAAGACCTTTAAGATCATCTAGTCCAACCATTGACCCTCCTCTACCAGGTCTGCCACTAAATCATGTCTCTAAGCACCACATCTACACAACTTTTAAACACCTCTAGGGATGGTGACTCAACCACCTCCCTGGGCAGCCTGTTCCAATGTTTGATAACTCTTTCAGTGAAAAATTTTTTCCTAATGTCCAGCCTAAACCTCCCTTGGCGCAACTTGAACCCGTTTCCTCTTGTCCTATCACTAGTTACTTGGGAGAAGAGATCAGCTCCCATCTCACTACAACCTCCTTTCAGGTAATTGTAGAGAGNACTCCCGCTTAATTTGGTGTCATCTGCAAACTTATTGAGTGTGCACTCATCCAGATCATCAATAAAGATATTAAACAAGGCTGGCCCCAAGACTGAGCCCCGAGAAACACCGCTTGGGCTATATATCAAAAGCTGCAGCTCGAATCATGTAGATTTTTTTTCTAGTGGACAAAGATCAGATTTTATCACGAAAAAAAAAAATTGTTGTTCAAACTAACAGCTACCTTTTCTCCTTACTGCTAACTCATAAATGCTATTAATATTAATGAGTTGCATGCATTTATTAACGAGGGAATATGTCTACCTCTATAAATAGATTTACATAATGGGACTATGCTTTGGCACTAAGTACATTGCTGGAATGGAGATAAAGTCATAAGCCCCATCACCTTCTCCAGCACAATATGAAATTCCAGCTTATCATTCTCACCTTGAAGTACTCACTGACCACTACAGCTCCTTACGTATTTCTTCCTAGTGTTGCCTTCCTATGCCATTGATTTATAAGTAGAAAACCAGAGCGTGCCCAACAATAGTTCCTGCACCAAGCTTATTTGGATTAACTATTTGGGGGCCTCGTACAGTAGAAAGCACTCAGAGATGACTAGGGTATTCATAAAAAAATATTAGATGCAGCTCACGGTGACATTTAGAAAAACATGCACAGCTCTGATCTTTAAATAGCAGGCTAACATCTTGGGAACAAAGTGGATTACAAAGTAAACCAGAATGGAAATTTAACTGAAAATTCTCACAGGGAATTGTATAAACCGCTCTTAAAGCTGCCTGCAAACATAATACTTCAGAAGGTGTAGATGACTGACTTGAAAATCTTCTGAAGCCCCAAAATAAGGATTTAATTTATGAAAAACATATCTAAAGTGAAGAGATTTTTCAGTGGATAAAGTGTAAGGGATAGGATAATCAAGTTTCCAGCAGTACAGCTACTGCTACTGTCTCTGACTGGAAAACAGTATTGCAATAGTGATGTGAACCAGACCATGCCACCTGCTCCAGGGGCCAGAGAACAGACTTAACTTTCTGTTATTATCTAGAATAAAAATAGTCTTTGAGCTCTCCGAATGTCACGTAGGACTTCTCCAACTCGTAATCAATTAATCAATTGGAATTCTTTCTATTCTAGTGGGAAGAACATGGTTCAATGCTAGTAGGAAAGTGCCTTTACTGAAGAACTTGATTAACAGCAGAGAAGGTTTCTACAGCTTTAGTCCTATATTTTATTATTGTGGATACCATACCAATATGCCCCCAAAAACTCAATAATTTACTCTCAAGTTAGGGAGTACGTAGATGTCCCATGTATTATATTTAATACTAGCTTTTTCCTTCTGTGATCCTCACAGCTAGGTAGTATCAGATTTTTTTTATAAAGCTGTACAAGTATTGAAAAGATGTAATCTCAGTACAATCAAATCACCTGATGTTTCTAACTTTTTTACTTTGGTCTCAAGTTGGCAGTAAGCTGTTCTGACACAGTGCTGAGTTGCTTTTTCAACAAGATTTTGCATGGTACAAAATATGTGCACAACACATACAAAGACATGGCAAAGAAACATCAAAATATGTCATTTAAACCAAACGACACTATCTGA
The DNA here is from genome assembly GCA_013397275.1 of Burhinus bistriatus. Classification (NCBI taxonomy): domain Eukaryota; kingdom Metazoa; phylum Chordata; class Aves; order Charadriiformes; family Burhinidae; genus Burhinus; species Burhinus bistriatus. The sequence goes on along the minus strand of VYXH01003969.1, from coordinate 37,246 downwards.
TCTAACAAAAAATATGAATAGTTAATGTTAAATTCCTGATTTTATTAGATAATGAGATACCTTCTAGCAACAGGAAAGATGATTGATCCCAAGGAGCTCTGTGGAGCGCACGTATCACCAGTATCACTTACATCTTTAAAATGGATTAGAGTGGATTACAGAACTCACAAAAGGAAAGAAGCTGGTGGCTTATTCACTTCTGTAAGTTACTTAGTACTGGAACAGCTTGTAAGTCTTAACAGGAGAGATGAAATTGTGATGTGTACTTCTGTTGTGCCAAACAACTGCAGTGCAATACAATCTCTGATTACGAATGGGTTTTACAGGATTCATCTTTTCTGATTCCAAAGTTTAAATTGAAATGACCAAGAGGCAACAAGGCTATCAATTCCGGAATATCCTTTCTCACTGCCAATGGCACCTCAAGCCCATTAAAATCTAATGGACTCTCATCATTGACTTCAGTAGCAGCGGATCACATCCTTAATAGAATGAAAATAGTTTTTTTCAGGATTAACAGACACACTGAAGAGACAATAGCATGTAATTACAGGTTTGAAAGATGTGTATCTTGTATTTCTCTCAAAGCATTTAGATTGTACCTTCAAAAAACCAAAAACCCGCCTTTTTAAATACAGCTTTGGTTTTGTCACATGTGTAACAAAAGTGACTGTCATGTCACACTGTGATTGAATTCAGCATACCCGTAGAAAAGACCTGTAACAGAAGGCAAAGGTTAGCTCCTAAAAAGGGAAAGAACATGTTGTACGTTTGTATTCACAGGAAATATGGTTGTTGGTTGTTTTTTTCTTTTTCTAAAGGCAGCGATTACAGTCATTTGAAAGCACTGCAAAAATATGTCACATACTATTCCAAACAGTGGAAACCTTTATCCTGAAAATTAATCCATCAGGAACAATCTTGATGTGCATGAATCTTTGCCTAGCACATCGACAATGCATTGATTTTCTCATTCAAAGATAATGTATTCATCCAATAAAAAACATTCAGGGGTTTTAGTCTAGTCTAATGCTGCTATATTTTTCTACTTAAAAATGAAAAATTTTTAAAATGGATTTGCTTTTTCTTTTAACGCTTGCTATTTAATGCTTTGATCCACTTTTCCCAAATTTTTCCTCCAAACAGATTCATTATCTCTACCTCTGCCTTCGCATGCCCCACGTTGCAGCTCTAGAAAAGGTAAGGAGAAATGAACTATCAATCGTGACCAGTACATCTCAATTCTCTTCCTTACATCATTCATCTTGCAGACATTTTTGACTTGCATTCAATCTCTGAATTTGTTTGTTCAGCACCCACAGTGTCTAAAATTCCTAATATTTTTAACTCTTTATTGACATTGTTGTTTAAAGAAAAATATATAATATATATTACATATAATAGTTGCCTTATCCAAGCTGCTCACCCGGAGACTTGGAACAACAGGAAGGCAAGAATTATTTTTATGAGAAAGGATTATCTTCCACCATTTGTGCTGTCCCTGTTTACAAAGAATCTCCAAGGGAATGAGGGCAAAAGAAAATTGTAAGTGGAGTGGTAGATTCATAGTAAAAACCTATTCCTCAATTAAGCAATCCCATTTCTTATATTTCATGGAGTTAACTTAAACAAATGTAAGTGTGCAGTTATAATCTCAGTTGAGTAATTCCAACTATTAGATCTACTAAAGGTGTACAGAAGCTGGTTTACTGACCAAGATGTCAGGCATAGTTTTACAATTAAAAACTAGTTTTACTCAGAATGCTCAGAAGCATCTCCTAGCCACCAACTATCCACATGATTTTTTTTTTTCTTCCCACCCCAAGAATGTTTGCCTACTTCTGCTTGCAGATCACATCCTCTTTTGTCCTTCAGGCTTCCAGGTAGCAGTAACAAATCTTACCAAAGTATTGGCAGTTCCCGTCTTTTGTTGATTGGGAAGGTTTTCTACAGTAGAAGTGCTGAACCCTCAGGAAGTCAGAGCGGCATCAATTCATGATTGGGAGATTATCTTTACAGCAATAAATATGTAGCAATTTATTTCTGAAGCTTCAAATCACTCAGGGCAATCTTTACACTTGAAAATGCAAACAACTCCTAAGCCCCAGCAGTTTGAATAGGGCGCAAAACACCCTGAATAAGGATATTCTGCAAGCTTCAATAACCAAATTAATATCAAGACCTTTTAAATTCAAGGATTTAATCTAATGGATTTCAACAGGGTTTTTTTGTCTCTTTCTGACAGAAACAAAATGGCAAAAAAAAAAATTGGCATTTCATCTGTAGGCTAATAATGTTTTATTATAGAAAGATCTTTGCCCTCCAAAGGCAGAAGAACATTCCCGTAGACATTATTAATTGCAGGAAATGACACTGTGCCTGACCATGAAGGCAGTGGTGATGCTTGATGCTGCTGGCGTGGGGCTGGGGCTCAGCGTCCAGCCGGATCACTGCAGCGCTGCAGCCAGCAGCCCTTGGGCATTTGCCACTGCTACACAGGTCCTTTACACTGGTATCAAAGCTCTCCCCATCTCCATAGCAAGATTCTACGGACAAATCAATTAATTGACTACTGGCAGAAGAAGCTTTTGAATCTACTACATTCATTCAGTCACGCCTGGATCATTTTCTAACTCCAATTGTTCCACTTGCCTCTCTGTTTGAACTGAACTCAAAAGAAGGAGCCCAAGCTGCTGAGGGCTCTGAAAGAGCTTTTATGTGTGTACATGTGGTCCAAACAGAATCACCCATGAACAGGAAGATGGAAGAGCAGGTGACACCATGCAGGACACCTAGGTATTGAAACAACCCCCCAACATTTTTTACGCCAAGTCTGATAGACTTGAGGAGAACTAAGATATTAAAATAATAATTCAGCAAACCTTAAGACGGGCAGATAATCTTACAAGAAATTTCCCTTTTCCTCTCTGATGCAGGTGTATGCTGTCACAAAGCACAAATAAGCATTTTCTATTTCACCTGCAAGTTGGCAGGTGGCTGCAACAATTACCTGCAGGTATGCAGATCTGTGTTTCAACCTGCAGAGCTCTCTGGGATGCGTTACGATGAAGGGTGCTATAAGATATCTTTACTGTTATAAACAGATACTGAAATTCTTTCTACTCTCTGGACATTCACAAAATACTCTCTTTGTCTTACAGATCTTTTAAACAAACTGCTGTAATTCACACTCCAGGGAAATGCTGTCGAACGCCAAGAGGATGCATGCACTTATAAACACCCACTATCTTTCTCTAATTCAAATGAAAAATATTAATATAGCACCTCTACCATTAAAAACCTGCACTAAAAAGCACACACTTGTTTCGAGAACAACTTTCAATCTGCCTTGAGCTGCCGTTTGAAAAAATCTCTATCACTCTGATTTTCTTTCAGCACATAAATGGAATCAGTTACGCTTCACTGAGTTCCTTTTCTCTCCCTCTTCTTTTTTTTTAAGATAATGGAACTGTCTCAAATTAATAGGTTGGTTTCAATAGCTTATGAATTCTGTCTACTCTTTAAATACAGAAGCACATTCTTTGCAGTTTAAATTTGTTTGCTCCTAGTATTTACGTGCTTCCAAAAACTCATATACAAATAGAAATAGTCGGCTTCTATTCCAAACGGCACTTAAAGTTAATGGTCTTTTGCTACTGCACCCATTTACAATGTCACATATAACACTCCCAATCTGATTAACAAGCTGTGCTTCCAGCACTCCACTTGGATGTTCGATGTAAATTCTATTCTTACTAAACCTAACAGTATTTGCTCTTCATTCCAGTTCATTCATAGTCAATGCAAATGAAAGAAAAAGTTAAATTTTAATTAAGATGAAGTGATTTAGGTTTGCTTAAGAATGACAAGAGATGGTCACAGTCCATTTGTTTTGTACATTCTTGATGGCTACAGACTTAAACATGCATGATTCAATATTATATGTAAAAGCATCCTCATTTGATTTAACAACATGATCATGAAGCTTTATCACAAATTATGTAGAAAAAATGTTCATGAGATTGTTCCAAGCATAAAAACATACAAGGAAAAAGAAATATATAAGATAAATATAGCATATAAGTATTATATATAAAAATATAAATTAAACTAGAACAAATTTATCTGGGTGGTATAGCCAAGTGCAATGGAACTGTATCATCTATGAGCACTAAAATCTGAATTGTGTTGTAGGCAAGAAGTATTCTGCATTTATGCCATCAGGGATGTACACGAAGATGTGCTACATACAAGTACTAACCCAGACCGTGTCTAAAGCATTGAGCAGCCACACACATGAAGCAGAGGTGCTGAGGCACGATGCAACAGACCTTTTCAGGTTGCAAACCCTTGCAGTAAACTGGCAATAGCTCCAAACGTAAATGGACATGTACAGATTTGGCTATAAAAGAACCAGAGCTAACTTCGTGCAAAAAGAACCAGGCACCTTCATTCTTCCTTAAAACAAACTCTCCCTTGGGCTACAACTCAAGCAAGCAAGCATGGACTCAACATCTGTGGACGTTAGCTGGTCTTTCCAGGTTCATAGGTTTCACATATACAAGCGTGACTAAGGATAAGCAGAACACAAAATTACATTGTAATTAATGCAAACCCACTACCACACTTAGATATAAAGCACTGTGACAATACAAGACAGAATCACAGCCTCCCTCGGGAAATGGAAAGAACAGGAGAGCAGGAGAAATGAGCAGGGCCCTACACATCACGCATGATGGTGACACAAGGAGCTCTTAGGTGATTGCTTGCAGCATGTCTTGTAAAATTATCTACATAAAGGTAAATATATGTATAAAAAATTTCCTGGATATTGGAGCATTACAAGCAGCATTAAATTGCTTTAATGGTTCTTCCAATTGCCTAGTACACTTTTGGGGGCTGTAAAAATAATAAATAATATTGGCAAGAGCAGATGAGATATTGCTTATTTCTCACTGCCACTAACACTCCCACTAAACTCACCTGTGTTTGCAAGACAGAAATACACCATCTAATGACAAAATGACCTACTGTGTGACCACTGGATAAAATAAAGGAGAAAAAAGATTCATGCATGCCTCAAGCCAGAAAATTATTTGCTATATAAACTGCATTGCCAAAGGTCACCAAGTGCTGCAAATCTACAGTTCAAAGGCATTTCCCTTCCTCACAGAAATGCAAGTTATAGGTTTCACCACAAACGTATAACCTGCATGTTAGAACTGTACAGGGCCTGTATCATTTCAGTCAGATGTACCACATATAGTAGGATGTCTATATATATTTCTTTCAACTAGGAATTTCTTGTTCATATGCCTATCAATCTCCTTCAGTTCCCATGAATCAGAAACCCAAAAGATCCTATTCCTTCAAACGCAGTGGCTTATGAAATCCCGTTTACCTTGCACAGCTTCTCTTTCATCTACAGCAGCCTCACCTACCAAACAGTTGCTGCCACGGGTGAAACAGAAAACAAAACAAAAATCCTATTTTGCTGTGAGTCAGATGTCAACCTTTGTGGAAAACAAGCATGAATATTTGTTTTGCTTGGGTTTTTTCTCCTTTTTTTTAATTTAGGTACTAAAAAAAAAAGTCAAAACTGTGTAATTTTGTGTTTTTGAAGTCCTGCAAAAGGTAGCAACTCTAGTAGAATATGAGCTAGAGTAGGAGCATCCTGTCATTTGCTGAAAAATGAAAGCGTTACCTTGCTTCAATTACCAGTAGTAAAAGTAGTAAACAAGTAAATGTATCTGTTTACACTTTCTTTAATAGAACGTGAAAATTTTGTGGATAGGTACCGAAGTCATACACCAGCTATGAATGCCCATCCACACATTGGTAACTGTGAAAAAAGGGATATAATTTAGTCTCAAATATGGGTCCCATAGCATGAGCTTGACTGTTTCATCAGCTCCCAATAAATTAGAGAGATACTCCGGGAACGATGCCCACTTTGAAATCTCTGAGCTGTCTGCCTCATGCATGTTGAAGCACTGACTTGACACCACAGTCAGATTATTTGAACACTAAAATCTCCAGGACTTTCTCATGAGATTTCTGTTACTAATGTACTAATGAAAGACCTTTTGGGTGAAGTAGGTAATTATCTAGTAACAAAAGCATGATGTCTTGTGTGGGCTACCTTTGCATGTCATCAGCAGATCTGCTGTCTCTGAAGGTGACCATAGGATTGGCACAATATTCAACTGAAGCAAGGAAAGATCCCTGGTGTATCAGAAGGTAGATGTTCAGCTCTTGTCTTGCTCCATAAAGTACGCATTTGTATGCGCCCTACATTAATATGTCTGTGTGAAAGCAGCCTGAAGTATCGTAACAGTTCCCTAGACAGAAGTATGATTTGATGTTTAAGGATTAAAGCACATGAAGTATAAAGGTATGCATCAGCATTTTTTGAGATAAACACACAATCATAACGGACTCTATTGACTGAAAATGCAATTATAGGTTCAAATAATTTCAGATAGACATTGTCTATGACTAATCTTTACTAGCTATAAGCCATTTGCTAAGTTACCACTTTAAAAAGACATTCAAATTTGTAATGAATAATACTACAAATGATCTGACCTCAGGAAAAACACAGCAGAATATGCAATTAATTATGTGCTTTGCAGCTCAAGACACTGTAGGTGTAACAAAACGTACATAATTCCATAAGCATGTGCTTATGAAGACAGACTGAGGGACTTGGGTTTTTTAGCCCCAAGAAGAGGCGGCTTCGGGGTAACTACCGCAGCCTGCCAATACCTAACAAAGGGGTCACCAAGAAGATAGACCCAGGCTCTCTACTGAAGTGCAGAAGAAACAGAGATGATAGGCATAACTTGAAAGAGAGGGATCCTACTGGGTATAAGAAAAAAATAAAATTGCTGCGAGGATAATTATGCACTGGAACAGGTTTCCCAGAGGCTGCGGGATCTCCATCCTTGGAGGTTTCCAAGACCCATTTGGACAAAGCCCTGAGCAAACTGCTCTGAACTCAGTGTTGCTTCTGCTTTGAGCAGATGGTCACCTGAGATCCTTCCCAGCTGGGTGAATATATGCTGCTATAATTACCCGATGAAGTTAAAGTTTCTAGTTCAGAACTATAACGTGTTCAAGGGCTGACCAAAAGAACATGGTATGGCTTTTCTCTCATGCCTTTAACAAAAGTAAAATAAAATAACACGTATTTTATTTTATATATGAAAAAGTAATGCGGTATAAAGACTTTTTTCCCCCAGAGACATTCAAAATTCTTTAAAGAAACAAGACAAAGATTCAGACAAGTTGCTGAAAAAAGAAACACACAGCAAACTGTAGCTCTGAATAAAGACTGGCATTTAGTCCCTGGGAGTTTTTGTTCATCAGGACCACATTACTGAAAGATAGCTGTCATGAACGATGGTGTTCCTACCGTCACATAATACATTACAGATCTATACACAAGATCTAGTAAAAGTAACTGTTTTCCAATGTTATTTATTTACAGTAAATATATTTCAAGTTCAATGAACAGCTAAAGCTAAAGCTGTGGTACCAACAAGAAACATTTGCTTGTAGACAACCCGATCTAAACAATACAATACCCAAGGCAAGCCTGGGTAAATTGAGCTTTTTCAGTTTGCTTTCCCAGTGACAGGATGTTTTCGTATTGGACTCAGGTCTGCTTCCATTTAAGTCACTGACAAAAGTTTCGTTGACTTAATGGGAACAGATTGGGCCCTCGTGACTGAACCATTTTTCATGAATCTTAAAATACACGGAAAGGAGACACATTTGTTAATCTAAATGCATGATTCAGGAGCTGTAGCCCTGGAGATCTCCAAGCCTCTCAGGCAATGCAGAAGCCATGAAGAAGCAGCTCTGCTCAGCACGTTATTAGTTTGTTGCCTCATCCTTAGGTCTTGAATTCAGGGGCACACACACTGGACAGTAGCTGCTGGAGGTTTGGCTCTCATTACAAGGCCTGAGATTAGGACATACTTGGCGAAATGTGACATAAAATCCGTCCTCCAGGTGCTACCACTCCATGCTCACGGTTTTAAACTCCTAGTATTCCTCTGTTCACCCAAGTCCTTTTCTGGATAAAACAATGCCAATGATTGAAACAGTCTGGGACAGAGAAAAAGTGTGAGCCATTCAGGTCGTACACTTAGGTGCTGATGTATTTGCTTGCTTAGCCCTGAAGACCTGGCTCAAAAGTGAGGATATGCTTTTCAGGTAATTAATTGGGAAGATTTATTTCATACGCTTTGAGCACTTTTGGTGATTTTCAACACTAGTTATGGATTGTTTTGTTTCATACATCTTTTCTTATATCTTTCACTGGGTCGGAGAGGGTGAGAAAATGAATCACTTCGGATATTTAGGGTAAAGCACACTGCTTCATGACATTCGATTTTCGGTATAATCCACTATCATTTTTTCCTGGAAGCCCAAGACTATGCAGCAGGAATGACCGCTTGGTCACCAGGGTCCTAGTTACAGCACCAACGCAAGACGTCTCTGCTCACTTCAGTCACAGCCTGAACGAGTTTGGTATCCATTCCCTGGGAAAAGGAGCTGCAACCACGTCTACTGTGGGTTTGAACCAGGAATGGATACATTCAGTCACTGCAGGACTTCTGTCCGCTTAACTAGAGACAGAGTCAGAAAGTCCTCAGTACTGTTCTTTCCACAGTTCCTTCCCTTCCAAACCTCCTGTAGAGATAAAAGACATTTGCCATGGGGAGGAACATATCTTAGGAGGCCAGAGATTACAAAGACAAACTAACAGGCCAGCTTGCAAGCCTCATGTAATTTGGAACTAGCATTGATTTTGCAAAATCGTGCAAAACTACTCTTGCTGCAAAACCCACTGGTCTTCCTTCTCAATGCTTATTTTGAGAAATGAGCAGCCCAATTCAGATCCAAACCAGCTCAGAATTTGTGTCATCACATCCATTGCTTTAAAGTTTTAGAGTATGTTAACAACGTTCAGTTACGTATTATGGACCTGGATTTGTTCGAAAATGCAAAGGTTATAGACTAACAGTATTGGTTCACATGTACCCTGCAAATACTTTTAATGAAAATATTATCCTTTCTGTTCTTCCCCCTGCCTCAAAATTTTAAAGATTCCTATTCCCATGATATTCTCCTTTTAGCTTTCCATAATGGTAATAACATACTTACTGCTTGAGATGGCTTTTGTAGCTCCAGCTGCACTTCAGCATTTAATCAACTATAAAAGCCATTTATTGCTTCATAGACTCAGTCTCCAGAAACGTTATCACTTAACTGTATGGTTGCCCAAAGCAACAAAAGGAAAGCTGTCTGTATAGTACATATACACCCCATTCATCTTTTTGTGTAGTTCTAGTATCCAAGAGTAAATTATGGCTATTTTGTATCAATAGTAACATACCTTTACAAAATCAGTGAAAGGAAATGCACATACTATGCTCACACTAAAATTATTTATAGGGAAAGCCACCAGCTGGTAACTTCAACTCCAAAACTATTAAAAAAAAAAAAAAAATAAAGCATCTTGGATATTTTATAAGGCATAGAAACCAGACCGATGCTATCCCAGTGCTCACTGCTGAGCCAAAAGTAGGGAATGTTTCTCTCTCATCTGCATCATTTTGCATTTTTCAATACTGAACATCCTGTACTCTGCCATTGAATTTCTCAGCTATTCAGTTTAGCTCTTCAAGTTGGCCTTTATCTTTGCTATATGGAATAATTTACTATCATCAGCAAGTTTTACCATCATTTTGCAGATGATTCATGACCAGGTTGAATAATACAATTCTTTTAAAACTCTGCCAATGAATACCCTCTAATATAAAAATTATTATTCCTATCCTGTTTCCTGACTGGTTTTAGTCAATGCAAGCATGTTCCCTCTTATCTTATTCTTCTCTTCTCTTATTCTTCTATAACCTTGCCTACTGGCACCTCGACTTGAGGCAGATCCTCTGCTTCTGTAAAGATCAATTCCAGCATGACAACTTCCCTAGGCTCCTGTCCTGGATTCAGCTGGGGTAGAATTAATTTTCCTTCTAGTAGCTGTTGTTTTTTGGATTTATTATGAGAATATTTTTGATAATACATATTGTTTTAGTTGTTGCTAAGTAATGTTTACATTAGTCAAGGACTCTTTCAGCTTCCCATAGAAGCTGAGAGGGAGCATAGACAGGACAAGTTGGCCAAAGGAATATTCCATACCATAGATGTCATGCTCAGTATATAAATGGGGGTTGGCCGGGGAGGTGGGAATCTGCGATCGCTGCTCAGGATGGGCTGGGCAACTGATCATCGGGTGGTAAGAGAAACTTTTGTTGTATCACTTTATTTTGTACATTCTTTTACTATTATTATTATTACTATTATTTTCCTCTTCTGTTACTGTTCTACTAAATTGTCTTTATCTCAACCCACCAGGTTTTCTTTCCCCCTCCTTTTCTTGCTCTTCTCCCTACCTTGGGGGGGAAGTGAGCAAGCAGCTGTGTGGTCCTAGTTGCTGGCTGGGGTTAAGGCATGACAGCTCTTTCCAAGTGAAGGTGGCTACCAAAAAAAAAATAAATCAGTTAATTCCCCCCATTGGTCTGATCACCCCTGAATCCTCCTTTTAACTCCTACAGAATAAGTCCTCTAGAATACAAATGCTATATCCTGTGCCCCCTCCCCATTCATATCTTCTCTGAGGACCTTGGAAGTTCATTCTTACGGCATATTCCGAATACTGTTCACCCCTGCATGAGACAAGCATAGCCTTCGCTTCCCTTCCCTGTGTACTTTTCTTTCTCATGCATACTATGAGTCATTAGCCTTTTCATACTAATGAAATAACCCAACTTTACTAAATAATTAACTATTTGATCCTTTTGGGACAGCTAAATCTTAATGCAAAATTTCAGTTCTCTTGAATGTTAAAAAAAGGAAAGTTTCTCTCTAAAGAAATGAGAAGGAAGTCCCAGGGCATTCTAACTCAGTTTTGGCTTACCCAAATCGGATCATATTCCTGTTGCTAACTTTTCAGAAGCTGTTGGGTAAAGCTTCAACTGAATCACTCACTGAATCCCAGTGATCAAAAAAACCCAAAAAAACCCTCTTCAATTTCAGCTTTTGACAAGAGACTGAAGGAGGTCTAAAACATCCACTTGACACGTGACACCTTCACGCCATGTTTTCTCTTCAAATTCTCCTTTTCTTTCTAAAGCTGATTAAGTGCAATGCAGTCTTGGCTCTTTTCGGCAAAATTGTGAAAAGTCTTATAAATCCAATTATGTATTTTAATAATTTACAATTCCATAAATATTAGGATTTATGACTGTTTTTCAGAATAATCACCCCTCAGATCAAAACAGTCAAAAGAAGAAATACAAACTCAACATATTTCACTTATTGTTACACACAGCAGTAATGTGGTTGGTTTGTTTGTTGGTTTGTTGGGTTTTTTTGTGTGTGTTTGTTTTTGGGTTTTTTTACAGTATTTGTACAGCATTTCAGTCTGCTCCTTCCATAACTGCACTAAAAAAGATATATAAACTGAAGGGAATCACTCTCCCTACTGCTGAAATTCACTGTGATAAAAGGCAACAGATGTTGAATAACACAAATCAGCAGCTGAGGACAGGACAAAAAAATGGAAGCAAAATTAATTTACAAAGACATCCCAGGACACGAGATATTTGTATGTTTACATCAGTAAAGCCTCTGAATTCAATGCTACCCAGCATCTAAACAATACTCTATTAACCAGAAGTGCAAAGTGTGCCCATGTGCATTAAATTGTTCATCTTAACAGAACAGAGATTCCTATTAAGAAGCTAGAAAAAACATTTTTGCAAGCATCAGAAGAAATCAGATTCCCCTTCCTTGTTTCTGTACTCGTTCAGTGACACTCCTCCGTTAGGAAGACTGATCAGGGAGGAGCAAGGTAGGAAAGGCAACGCCTCTGCACCTTTCAGCTACCTGCTCCCCTGCGATCCGCTCCTCGCTGCCAGAACATGGGACAGGATCCAGTCCCACCTGAAAGCTCTGCTGCTTTCCTGTGTTAATTTATTTCAAAATAAGTTCAAATTTGATAAACTCAGTGTGCGCTTCCTCACCTAAGGCAGGGTACTCTCTACCAACTGAGCATCTCAGTTCAATACAATAAGGCGTTGTAAGTAAGATGTCTAGATAGATAAATAGTAAAGTATATCATTTTAGCACACTCTCCCCCAAAAATTCTTCCTCAAAACTGGAAAAGACTAGACAACATATTTAGCAAAAAATCAGCAAAAAGCCTAGGACACACATCAGTGTGTTAAATAGTCACTTATATCGGTGAACTAATGGAGCATAAGAGGCGACAACTACTTCAGTAAAGTCACATTTCCAAGCTCTGGAAGCAGGCTGGGAGATCTTTGGCTGGAGCTCTTGCTGAGGCCACTCCACATAAACCTGTAACTACAGTGTGTTGTACATAACAGTACTGATGGTGACATCATCAGGCTACTTAAGGGATTGTGCTCTGAAGATCTATGTTCTTTTAGTGTCCTTACGAACTTTCACAGTCTACAGCTAGTGAATGAAGGCAACAATAATAATGGACCTGATCCAACTCCTATTATAAAGATAAAGGGAATTTTTCATAGGTTTTATGGATGCAGGTTTGAATTAGGACTACTGCAGAATTCTTGCAGAAAACATTAGAGCCAGTCTTTCTTCAGCTTCCTGCAGCAATTTACAGCCCATTAGTTCGATCACCGAGTAGGAAGTCGCAAAAAAGGGATTTTCACATTGATACTAATAGATATTCACTAGTCGTCAGAGTTTTCCTGACCATACTACACCAAAGTGGGGCAGAAAGAGTTGTAGCAGAGAAAAAGCAATTGGAAGGGATAAACATCTGACACACATGTAGGGCTGGGCAACTGAAAGACATACGCATCATCAAAGCAAGGGCAAGATTGAAGCACAAGCAAAGTTAGGGTATATTCTGGATCTAGGATAAGGAGATTTGGGAGGGAATAGATAAGGGGATGTGGAAAGATAAAAAAAGTGAACGAAAGCAGGGAAGATTATGAAGAACACAAAGCTGACTGGGCACAGGAAAAAACGTAAAGCTGGAATGTGAAAATCAGGACTCTGAAATGTTTCAGGGGATTAAAGAGCCATGGGAGGTGCAATATAATGATAAAAATAATGACAAGGAAAGAAAAAGGAAGGGAGAAACCAAGACTTTGTGCACTTAATTTGTGCATGTAATTACTTTGGAATTAATGTCAAGGTAAGCAGGCAAGAATTTTGCTCTGTTTTCTGCAGTCCTTGTCCACAGCCAGCAGCACTGATATCTAGCTATTTTATGAGGAATAACAAAGATTTGTTTTAAATTTACAAAACATATGAGCTGATATCCACTTGATATTTAAAGATATCACTTGATATTTAAAGATACCAGATTAACCATGTCAATAACCAATCAGCTCCACTAACGATTGCAAAAACCTAAAGAATGTGGCTAAACATTCAGTAATCAGCAAAACCTTCAGCAGGAGCCAGAGAAGACAATATTCTTATTATCCGTCTTGTGGCACCTACAAAAGCTATGCCAAATACAGATTTTGCCTATGATTTCCATGTCCCTTGAAATTTAAATGCAAACAAGAGTGAGAGTAGAGGTCCCTGTTTAAGTTACAAGTTGGGCACACACTTCTAACTTGATGAATCATGGGCTGCTCCCGGCACGTAACTCAGTGCGGGTTAACCAGTGAGGTTCACATCTTCTGCATTACATTAGGTAATGGGATGAGTAATGGGAGTCCATGTTAGGTCATTTTCTCTGAGAATTTATAATTTTGCAGGCCAGAACCTGAGTGAAGGCACATCTCCATGTTTAACTTTCGCACTGGAACATTTATATGGTATTATCACAACAGAGGCATGGCTGAGATCAAATTACATGCTCTACTTTCATTTAAGCAAATTTGTGTGAATATTTTCTTTGCTTTTTTCCCAGCACTTTTATGAATAGAAAGAAACTTGTAGATAGCTGTAGATAACCTGTGGATAGATGCCACCTTTCTATTATTACAACTGCAGTCAGTAATATTAAAAAAAAATGCTGGCTACTGCAAATGCTTAATACTACTTTCTCACCCAAATGGAAATCATGAAATGGTAGACTTTTAAAAAGGTGCTTGACTATAGTACTGAATTAAGTAAGTCTAAGTTGGGAAAAAGGATAAAATTGTTAACACTAGGGCAAACACATGCTTTTCACACGAAACTATCTATATTTCTAACTTGTTGCGCAAAAATGTCTCTGAAAAAAAATAAGGTTTTCAAAAGCTGTGACAATCCTCTGCAACTTCTGGGAAGAAAGACTGTAACAATGTCTTCACAGAAAATACAGCCACGTCACAGGAACAACTCCAATATTTATGACCTAATTTAATCTCACTCACAGATTTGAAAATATTTACTTGAGCAGAATCAGGTAGCTCATGCAAATAGATTTAATCATCTTATAAATGAGACTAAAAGGGAAGGAAATTTAAGGGATAATAAAAATAGACTTTAAGACCACATTATTTATTAGAGAATGTATTTTGATTTTCTTTACATTTCTCTGAGCTTACTGCAAAATCTTTGAGTTCTAGACTTCATCAAAAACACATCCTGGCATTTCCATTGCTAATGTTGAAAACTGAAATCTTTACTGAAGCTTTTAATGATTTTTCAGATTGTGAAGACTACGGGAGATTTTTGGTGGATACAGACTTTGGCTGGGAACCAACAGACAGGGGTTGCACTTCAGGCTCTCCCACAGGCTTCCTCAGCTCCCCATACCGAGGAGCGCGACGAGAGCTGTATTTTTCTCTCTGGGCTAAAAGCCCACCATCTAGTTACTGAGATTTACCAAGCTATTGCCTGTCAGCTCAAGCCACTACGTGCGTGTTTATAGCCAGCTGAGAACAGAAGGTTTCACTAAGGTTTAAACTAACATACTGCATCTTCCTTTAGCCATGAAAGCAGATTAGCTAATGTGTCTTGCTGCTTATTTCCAGATGACAAGAAGAGTACACGCAGTAACCATTTCTCAGATGAGGAATTCTTAGACGAGGCAGAAGCTACCTTGATCATTTGTCGTGTCACGAACATACCCTTATTATATGTATACAGAGCCTCAAATAACAGATTCTTCCCACCCGATCCGCTGAACAATAATATTTTAGCCGTTTTGCCATTCTGTTCCTTTACAAAATGAGAGCTGCCTTCTCTCAAGGGGATTAGAGCTGACACTCACTGAAACGGCTGCAGTGATGAGTTGGATGGTTCTGCCTAGGAATAATGAAAAATAAGTTGTACATGACATTTTCAACCTTGTTTAAACTTCCTGCAATTAAACACATTAAAATTTTAAATTCTAATATTTTAACAGCTGCATAGGGATCTCCTTTGCACTATGAACATATCCTGATGCTCTGCAAGGACTGAGTGCCAGTATTTGCTATGTTCCCATCCAGAATGCCCAGGACCTTCCAAATTGTCTTAAAAGGTACAGTTGAAATAATTCTGCATATCTGTCTCCTCTGGGTTTCCAACCTTTCCCCATCCACTCAAAACGGTTCTGCCACCTAGATATTACGCACTAGTCGTGGGCATCTGACTAGTCACAAGCTTCTCCATGACTCCTTTCTAGTGCAAAAGGCAGAAAATTGACACTGTGCAGTGTGGTTTCACGACCTTCATTCCTCATCTAGACCCTGAGAATAAGTTCTGGATTTTTTTTTTTTTTTTTTTTTGGTTTTTTTTGTTCCAAAAATTTTTAAATTTTTT
>VYXH01003969.1:0-21396 GCA_013397275.1 Burhinus bistriatus | reverse complement strand
ATCTAAGCCCCTGGAAAAAGTTTTGGGTTTTTTTTTTTTTTTTTTTTGGTTGCTGTTGATCCAAAACATTTGAAATGTATGTACTTAAGCCTGGTTGAGAAGAAGATTTCATCTGACAGAGATTTGAATGAAATACGGCATAGCTCCTTTAGACACTAAATACCGCTTATGCCACAGTAATCCTCTGAATTCAATGAGCTCGAGATGAGTTTGGCTCTCCCGATGCCTGGGCGCCCGCAGCTGCTGCACTGCCCTGCTGCGTCCGCTGTGCCGAACCCGCCTGCACAGAACGGCACACCACCTCTCCAGGAAGGGTGTGGGCATGAAATTCAATGTGTGGGTCTAAGAGCTCATGTTTAGGCTCCTAAAACTTACTATAATCTATACATAAAAACATACATAAAACTAGGCTAAATTTCACATGTTCTGAAAGTATTCCCTTCCAAACGGCTTCCAGAGGGTCAGTACTTCTGAGAGGAAAAAAGCCCAAAGAACACCCCCCAAACAAACAAACAAGCAAAAACCCACCCAAAAAAGGGCAGTATGACGCAGGGAGAATGAGAATGAAATAAAGACAGCAAAGCATCTGAGATCCACCTCTCACTGCAAGGCTGCTGTGCTGACTTAGAGTGCAGGGGCCGTTTTTTATTGTCTACCAAAAAGAAGACATCCGAGGCTATTTTAAATGGTTCTTGGACACCTGGCCACCAAGCTCCCCATCCAGAACAGCACAGGTCTCCATTAGCTCCTGTGCCATATGAATGTACCCTCTGCAGATGTCTCAGATATCCCAGCACATCTAAAATGGCATTAGGTGTCCATATTCATGCAATAGAGTCCTGCTGCAGATGTCACGTCCTGGCTATTTACTGATCTCTTAGTTTGCAGAATTATTCAGGTTGTTTTAACTCTTCTCCCCAAATATCAATGTCTCAACATAACCTACTCCCATGTGTCATCGTTTCCTTCAAACAAATAGAATAATCTCCTTTTACAATTGCAGCAATCTGTCTCAACTCTGCAACAGAAAAAAACACCAGATTCTTAGTGCACATCTACTTCTGAAAAGTGGCAACTAGTCTGACTAGACGGAAGAGTGAGTTTTTAAAACAGAACAGAACTATTGTAGTTGAGGATAAGAAAAAGACAACATATTGTATGTAGCCTTGTGTAAGTTATTTATTCCCACTCAGCTTATTCCAATTCTGTTTTAATAGTACTTCCATATATGTAAATCCCCTTGAAAACCTAAAACAACAAAACGTGAACAAATCCATATGGGCAAAAATCCTAAGATTTTATTGGGTCCAATGCTGATTTGAATATAATGAGACACTTCTCAGTAGAAAACGAAGTCTGATTTAAGAAAAATATTAAGTAAAGGAGGGAACAGACCAATGAGAGCAACAGCTCTGATAGAGCAGTATTATAATTTCCTTACTGATGAAAACCACATCAAAACAATAAAATGGAAGACTATGGTTAATTTGAGAAATGGAGTTGAGTTTCTACTCCACAGGGATCTGCCCTAGTATTAAATTCCATTGCAGCTTTAGATTACATTTCTGCTTCTTGAGAACAAGAAAGGCAGAATAAACTCAGACAATACTTTATCTGCATTGCAACTCGCTCCAAGTCAAGCCCTTTGTTATGCTCAAACGAGCAATGGACAGGCTGTCACTGCTCTCTGACAGCACTTCCCCAGGCTGGCCTAATAATTAAAAATAAATCCAACCATACCACGACAGTATTTACACAACATTAGTCGCTGGATAAGCTTTCGTGACCGTCTTCTTTTGTTTTAATATTGCATTTTAAAATGCATGCTTGTGACTTCTGTGGAATCCCGTCAAGAGGGAAAAAAATGTAATTAAGACATCGCAGGAAATACCTACCTGCAGAACCATCCAGAATACAGTGCTGGCAAATCAGCGGTACTAGAGATATGTTTGAAGGCCATGAAAACATAGCTGGCTCCAAATTTCTAGGTACTAAACTTAAGATAGGGACTAGCTTTTTCTTGTTGTGTCCTCAGGGCATATTCTCTCCTCTGAACTTTCCTAGGACATCCATTTTCACCAGTCCGTGACTACCTACCAATGCCTGAGATCCATCACCTACAAAGTAGGACTCCTAAAGCCCAGAGGGAGATTTAATGGTACTTTATGCAGCATTAAACAAGGCCGTTAAAAAAAAAAAAAAAAAAAGTTTGATCTGAGATTGAAGCAATGCTTATTCCATTAATGTCTGTTCCCCTGTGGTTCCTTAGCTGTTTCTTGGTCATACTCTTTTCCTCCTGCTCATCACAAGGGTCAAAGCAATTTTTTGAGGGAGTCTAGAGGTCACGTGAAAAATATGATTCATTCAAAATACAGAGCGTACGAAGTTATCTTTCTCTAAGGCCTCCAAGTTTCTCTCTTCTGGGACCCTTTATCTTCAATTCATTTTTATTCTGCATGGTAAGAATAAGCACACAGGAAGGTTCGGGTTGGTTTTCTTAATACAGTGTTTCACTCCATAATGATTTTCTTCAGGCATATTTCAGGTGTTCTAATTCCTTAAAATTGAACTATTTTCAAACAAATACAGGGAACTGTGAACGGCTAAAATTTAAACACCACTTTCAACACAAACAAAACCACTGGTATTAGCAAACCTAACCCACTCATTTCTTGACTTGTCTTCTGTTTTCAAATTAACAACGTAAGGCATAGCTTGAATTTTGCTCCCAGGCTGGTGTTTAAAGGTTTCCTTTTGAGGCTTATTATCCTTCACCTACTTCTCTCTCTCTGCTATCTAATTTCTTTACTCTTCTGTCTCAGGACTGGAGCTAATGAGATCAGGCTGACCCGGCTGCCCAAGGAGGCAGCAGATTTGCCCGCTCTCTTGCACCTTCCCCAGCAGAAACCTGACACACCATTGCAGGCACCGCAGAGGGTCACTCACTGCCAGTTCCCTCCTTCCTTCTCTTCTCCCAGCAAGCAACAACAACACAGGCACTGCTGTGGCTCTACAGATCAAGAAGGCACACATAAAACCTTTCCTATCAGATAATGGTGGATCTACCCACCATTTTTCCAATTAGAAATTTCCACCTCCAGTAACAGATTTTAACATAAATAAGAGGCTCACAGTGATACTATTCAGTTATTTAAGATAGAAATACGGATGAAGAAGAAAGGACAACTACACAGATAGCAGTAGGTTTCCATCACTATACACCTTCCATACATAGAAAATTATGGATGAGTGTATATTCTTGATTCAACATTACTCATCTTCCTTAAAAATAGCAATTTTCAGAAGCAGCAAGGACCTGGGTAATAGAACAGAGAGTAAATTTTCAGAAGGGCACCAAGCTGGGAGGAACCGTCAGTACCCTGAAGAGCATAATTAAATCTTGACAAATTGGAAATACACTTTAAAAAAACCCCCATGCTGCTACTCAAGATGATCACAGGGGATGGGACAGGGGACTTTAAGCAGGAAACTGAACTCCAATGAGGAACAGAGTTCCTTATATATTTTCCTAAGGACGAGAAGCAACTGCCTTGATAGTACAACCATCTCAGGCTGTTGTAGAAAGGGCAAACATCCTAGCAGGAGGAGAGAATCAGATATCTCCTTTCAGTCCATTCAGCCCAGGTAAATTGTCACAACTGGACCGCTGTGATCAGCGTTAGTCAGTATCTGAAACAGTACATTAACTCCTTAGGGACTCAAAAGAGCAGCTCTTCCTCCCTGCCAAATAAATATGCGCACCTCAAGGGCCAGGCTCTGATTTTCCAGCTCAAAGGCTTGAAAAGCTTCCAAGCCAGGAAGGCTGAGATAGGGAGCAGCCCTTAGGAAAGCCTGTTTTGAAAAATTTCCATCTATTTCAAAACTGCAACTCTAAATTGTTGTAGCAGTCTCTCTGCTGGCTGGCAGAAAGTATGACTAGTGTCTGTCCATACATCAAGAGAGATGGTAACCACTGGACACAGTCCACATGGCAGCAGTAACAAACAAAAGGATGGGCGGGGGGAGCGTGGAAAAACCCCAAACCAACAATCGACCAGGACAGTTTAGTCTAAAAATAAGATGACTAATGAAGAGATAGAACATGAAAACAGTCTTCAATTACTCAAAGGGCTGCTGCCAAGAGTAAGAAAGTAACGTTTGCTAGAGATTATTAGCAAATGATAGACCCAACATCTAAGAATGATTAATATGAGATTACTAAAGAGCTCACTTGAAAATTTTCTCTGACGCAAGCCAAACAGCATGGTGTAGCTGTTTCTGAATTGGTTTTGCTCCTCTCTGCCAGACATTATTTGAATGCTCAACGCAGCTTCAGGGTTTTTGGGTTTTCGGGTTTTGTTGGGGTTTTTTTTTGTTTTGTTTTGTTTTTTAATTATTATTTTTGGTATCGTTTCATAACTAGGAAAGCTCTCACACAACAGCACTGAGGCTGTAAGAGCAATGTCAGAACTTCACGTGTTGACTTTCAGGAACGTCCAGTGAAGACTACCAAAAATTCAGCCATTATTTTTCCACAGTTCAGCAAAAGCTGTATTTTATTTCTCAGTCAAAATGTCACAACATTTATAAAACAAAGAGAGTAAGAAAAAGCATGCCCATTTTCTTTACAACTTTGACAGATTTCTACCATGATTCACATTTTATTTGTGCCCAGGACTTTCAAATGACATTTAAAGTCCAAAAACTTTATGATGGAAGGAAGATTACCAAATGGAATATTTAAAGGGAATTCATACAGTATTGCAGACATTAGAAAAAAAATCTTCTTTATGCAAATCAGACAGCAGGATAAGGAGATCATCTTTTAAACAGACACTGTACTACATTTTTATACTGTATTAATTTGTTGAGACTATTAGGGAAAAGAACCAAATTAATTTAAAACACATGTTAATTTTTATATTTAAATAAACATTTCATGCAGCTTTTACTGGATTTTCATAACCGTTGATTGTTTTCAAGCAGGTTATGATAAGAAGATCTGGGTGGGGAATCAGAACAGTTGAGGCTGGCAGGGAACTCCAGAGATCCTCCCATCCAACCCCCCTGCTCGAAGCAGGGTCACCCAGAGCAGGTTGCTCTGGGTCGTGTGCGGCTTTTGGGTACCTCCAAGAATAGTGATTCCACAAGCTCTCTGAGCTACCCGTGTCAAGTGTTGATCCACCCCAACAGTTTAAACAACAACAAAAGTTAATTCTTATGTATGAATGGATTTACATTTTAATTTGTGCCTGTTGCCTCTTGCTCTGTCACTGAGCGGAGGCTGGCTGTCTTCTTTACCCCCCATCAGATATTTATCCACATAGATAACATCCCGCTGATTCCACTCTTTCAGTGAATTTCCAGTGAGAAGAGGATATAAATTTCTGCTTTCAAGAGGGATGTTATGGAAATCAATTCTAGTCAACGCATGGGGTCAGGGCCAGCACTTAGTCAGTTCCATCTGTACTACAGAATCAATGTACATGAGTGGCACACTACCATAAAAATAAAGCCCTTTTTAGGTCCCAGAATATGAGAAAAATACAACTGGTATAAACCTGTGGTTCGTCGAGGCTGGCAGGCATAGTTATACATCACAAAATGTACAAGCTGGTAATCAAAGATGGCTGTGAACAGGATACATTGCAATGGTGCTGCAGATGAGCGCACTGGAACACTGGAAATTCAGTAAGGACGCTTCTGCTAATCTCAAACGTTAGTCTTTGTGAAACTAGTGGCAAAATTCCCACTAACATCACTTGGGACCAAAATTTGGACTTACGCCAGGCAGCTGCGAATACTGAACAGTATGAGGGAAAGTTCAGGTGTTGCAAGAGTCTGGACTTCACAGTGATTTCCTACTGTTCTTACATCTCTGCTCGAAAGGAGACAGCTCCACTGAATCCACTGGAAAGTGGCCTGGTACCAATCGTCTTTTCCCTCTTTCTTTAATGTCGGGATGTTTACAGATTTGCCTTCCAAATATCCATAGCCCACGTTCCTTCCTTCACTTTGCAAAAGACTCCACACCTCTGCCAGCAGTATATCAGCCTTCCACAACATCTGTGCACGAGGGAGCAGGTTTTCCTTTTGGAGAGTAATGAACGCAGTGAATTTCAGTTTAATGTCTGCTAAGTCTGTCTGGGGTACACATCCAGCCTGCTCTTTCAGGGCAATGGATTTGACGATGAATAGGTTTCCAGAGGTTTAATAAAAATCCTGTTTCTAATATCCTAAATTACCTGGAGGCACTGAGACTGATAAACTGAGCTTAGGTTGTGATTATGAGACTTTGTCTTGATTTGCTAACATCCTTTGCCTGTGGTCAAGTTGTTAATTCTGACCATCCTGTCTCATAACTTAAAGCTACCCCAAAAAAATCTGTCATTATACCTGGAGTCAGAAAACTGAGGAACACTCTGAAAATACTTTCATGATGTTATTTTGAAGCTGTTATCAAAAACAAACCAGACATTACAGGTTACCTGCTGCAGAGGTTTTAAACTGAAGCTCTTTGCTGCCCTCTGTAGATACAAGCAAAATCTGAAAATTCGGGACACCGACAATTGAATTGCGTTTCACTTCTAACTTTTACACCCTGACTTATTCCCTAAAGCTATATTACATTGTTTTCAGTACATTAAATAATCTCAAACTCTAGATTTCACTCTCCCCTCCCCAAAAGACACATTTACCTAGGTCTGATTGTTTAAGATGGATACTGAGGTCAGGCAGAAGAGCATCAAATCTCTGTGCTATGAGCTATAGAAAGTGAGAAGTCCAGGAACAAATCCAAACTTGAGATCTTGTCTCTTACTTTTGTTCTCATGCTCTCAGCATTTCAGTATTAAAATGTGTATTTTGGAAAAGGCAAAGGAAAAAGAGGAGTTTGCCTAAAATAAAGGACGGTTGTAAAGTTTTCCTGAAAATACTCCTCTCCCTACATACCCTTCTCCTTTTTTACTTTAATCCTAGTGGTGACAGCGACTCCCTTCATTGCCTTGGGCAAATAAAATACTTACTGTATCATTGGGGTGTTGTGAAATTATCATTTGTAAGGCACTTTGAAGCTAGAAAGTGCTAAGTAGTAGTATTATTACAGATGAAAGGCCTGTTGAAGCAAATATGCAAAACTACTCTTATCTTAAAACTTAACATAAAAGTCTGAAATCCTGTAGGAATAAGCACTTTATAGACAGCCTTTCATTGCAACTGTTCTAGTGAAAACTGCCAAGGAAACAGCCACTTTTCTACAACCCAAACTGGATGCAAATAACTATTGAAGGGATCAAATGGTGACTTAAACCACTTTTTCCTTCCTTTTTCCTAAATCATACACGATTCCTGGACAGAAAAAACCCCATCTCCCATACTTCTAAGTACACCTGCCACAGCAAGTACTGTCATAGTAAGTATTAGTGAATATTTAACTGCATCACAGAGGATTTACTGACATGTAGAAATACCAACCAAGTGGACATAGAAGGACTACGGCAAGTTTTTGTTGGACTGTTTACTAGACCAAATTCTTTGCTTGGTGAGAACCAGCATTATATGGGGGACAACACGTGATCCGATTTCTGTTCCCAACTCAGGTGCAATCATCCTTGGCAGCCTTGATGGTGTTACCTCAGGATCTGTAATTGCGCCTCCCACTGCTAATGTGAGACAGCGAAAGCAGAATATTTCTGGAGATGCTGCAGTGTACAGCAGAACACCAGGGCGCACCTCTTTACATCACCTGATGGAGCTGGGGGTGAGAACAAACCCAACTGGCACAAAAGCACTACTTTGCTGTGCTGTTGTTACTCGTAGATGCTGTGATTTTAATTCGTAGCTTATTTTCTTCTTTAGCTAAATGGTAGCTCAGTTTCGGATAAGTTGCAAACAGCTTTAGCTGGTTGCACTGTAGATGAGAATGACACTTTTCTCAATGGTCAGTTCTGACCTAACGCATGGGAGTACTTCCACAACGCAAACACAAATATCCTATGGCACTACTGGAGTTGCCCAAGTGAGGACCCTCAGAAATACTGAACACCTGCTATCTGCACACAAAGTCCTCAAATAAATATTTTCTTGGTGTTTGTAAGACAAAACGAGGAGTTTTAACATTTCCATGAAGTTTCTTCAGTGCTCCTTCCCATTTACCTGAAGCTTTAGCAACGTAGCCCTTGAACACTGCAGCCTGGTGTAATAGCAAAGAACTTCAATGGGAAAAGTGATCAAGAAGTCACTACTCAATTGAACTTCTCAAGTTTTATTTTTTTGCGATTCTACTGCAGTTATAACAAACATGAAGTACGGCACCACAAGACACAAAGCTCTCTTATCTTTAAGGGGTAAATTAAGAAGAATAAGCACCTATACAGAAAAAGCTCCCTACTGCGTTGAAACAGAGTGAATTTCTTATTTCTATATTAATTATTCGTAGGCAGCAACTATCACAATAAAATCCTAAAATTTCCTGAAATTTCATTCCTATTTTAAAAAAATCAAGGCATACACTTGGTCACATGCTGACTCGGTAGAAGACCTAAAATACCTGAGAATATGACAAAGCAGGAAGGTAATTTTCCATTAACACAATGTTCCATAGGAGTTTGTCTTAGGAGTGAAAAATTTATTTGAAAATATAAAAAAGGTCTTTCTGAAGCTGTATTTTTCAATAAGGCTCAAAAGACTGTTTATGTTCTATAACACAGATGAATTGTTATTATAAAATAGCCTGAGAAAATTATTGTTTTTGTCATAATAAAACTCTTCAACCTTACTCAAAGCCCATTTGATTTGTTTTTTCTTCCAAGCCAAAATATTTAAACCTCAACAAGCAAGGATGCTGTATTTCCCCTTTAAATATCAAAGATATTCACACAAAATACTTCATTTTCGCAAAACAGAATTTTACAGTACAGAATAGCTCCAACAGAGCTGGTCAGGTATAACAATAATATGAAGAATGAAAACGTGGCACACTAAAAACAACTGAGAATTGCTTATAACAGAGTAAAAGCTGCTGCTAACAGAGCTGTCCACCATTATTATCTTAACACAGCTACTTAAGCAGTAGGTAGCTAATACCTTCATTTGTGTTAAAACAAGCAAAGACTTTTAAGGAACAGTTAATCCAAGATGTTCACCACTCTTACATGAATCAGCAGCACGGTTTATCTTTATCTGCTTTTGTCAAAACAGGGCCTCCTGCAGTTACAATCTCTGTTGTTTTTTTTTTTTTTTTTTTTTTTTTTTTTTTTTTTTTTTTTTTTTTTTTTTTTTTTTTTTTTTACCAGGTCTGTAGAAGAATATGGTCTTCAAGCAGAAAGATTTTTTTAACAGAAGGGAATGTGGAAGAGAAAAACAGGACTAGAAGAGAAAAACATGACTAGAGAAATGCTGAAGTAGAAAATTCAGTATTATATCCAATATTCCCCTCCTAGCCAGGGAAGATGATACCCAAATATGCTACTTTCCAGGGGCTTTTTGTTTAGTTGCACATTTTGCACTTAATTTCACACAAGAAATTCTTCTGGAATTCCAGCTTTTACAAATCATTGCCAAGTCTTATCAGTAACAGTCAAAATTGCGACTCTTGGATTACGATATGTTCAGTGTGAATCACACCATCTTAAAAGTTATAGTTCAAGTAAATTGATTCACCTACCTAAAGTCAATAGCATAGTTTGGAAAATGCAAATTCCTTCCTCAATAATGATATTAACAGTGCTAGGAATACACAATTAAATAAGAAAGTAATAGGCAGTAAGCTGTTTGTTTTCAATATTTGAACTCTTCCTATTTTTAGTATAGAATAAGACAGAGTGAGCATCTCAGCCTTGCTCCCATCTCTGCTGCCATTCAATAGGGACACATGGACCCTCATTTCTTCACCCCTGTCTACACAGCTGGCTACATTTCCTGGTCTGGCAAGCAAAATGAAATCCCCAAGCAAGGGACTATTTTGCCAATGATTGGTAAAAAAAATCAACTTTTTCTTGTATCTCAGATATTAAAACTTTCCTACCCATACCGGTTAATTCCACATATGTTATGAAGGTAACAGATCCTATGGTTAATGGACATAAGCAAGAGTTCTTTGGGACTCTAACTCACATGACATTGAAACTCCCTGTGGCTCCAATGTCTCTTATTTAAGGCTCCAAACATTGCTAAAATAGTAAAGTTCCAGTCACAGGAAACTTGAAGCTTTTCTAATGCAGTGCAGGTCATTGGGCTAAATATTATCAATCAGCTGTTTCACTTGCACAAATTCAGTCTGGTGGCACTGACAAATAAAACAAACTGAATTTGGACATGCTTTTACCCAGTCAGCTGGATGTTCTTCTGACAACAATGCTTTTAATGATAATTAACTGGTTTTTGTATGTGTCGCCCACTGTTCCCCAGTAATCACTTAATAACCCATGACCAGATGAAGAAGAAAGAAGGAGGAACTGTAGGCCGTATGCACTCTGAAGGTGGCGAGAACAAATGGCTATTAAATCTATTCCTGGAACAATAGTGCTTTTTCAAGAAAATATCAGACTCTTGTAGCCTTCTGTATAGCACCAGGAGAACAGCCCCTACAGCCACAAAGTGCAAACACACAGAGCATGGAAACTTTTCACCGGGTGCGTGTACCCTGGGTGCGATGGGCAATGCTGGCAGAAAACCTCTTTGATTATAAGTCCATTTGAAGAAGAAAATATGGAGTTACACGTCTTGCCACATAGGTGTTAAAATTGTTCAGTGCGTCACTGACGGATGGGGATGATCTTAGGAAAGAGTGACTTTTATTACTTTACACTCAGATTTTTCTTTGGTTTCTGAGGGACAGAATTTCTAAATCCTTAACCTCATGCAAGTCTACCGCTGATACGTGCTCTTAAAACTTAATCCAATGCATGAGACTGAATCCTGCAGAATTCAGCGGGCTTTTCCTCAGACTGCCTTTACTTTGAACCACGTTGCTCCTGGCAGTTGTACAGGAAAACACAAAGAGCTTTCTGCCCCCTCTCACCAACGGGCTAATTACTCACTGCACGTACCACAGGGCTCCGTCCTCTTCTTACAAACCTATCTCAAATAGAGTAGTGACACAATCCCTCTATTATAAATATTTCAAATAAAATTACACATTAAATGTATAAAAGATACCTTATAAAAGACATTTTTCTTAGGAAACATTCTTGCTACCACTGAGGCAGGGTAGTCATACTGCTAATTAACAAAATTCACTCATTGCTGTCTGCAAGATTAAAATATCAAACTCTCCTGCCAAAGACTTAACAGAGACTCACTGCACAATAGTTTTTCTCAACTTCTGGAGTATCACTGAATAAGAACGTAAGCTTGAAGGAAAACTACAGTTAGAGCTTTCTAAAACTATATCTTATCAACATCATACTGTTTCTCCACGATGCCTCATGCTCATTGCCTTTCCACAAAAAGACACTGTAAGAAATGGGTAGAACCTTTTAAAAAAGATTTCTCCCCACCTTGCAAAGTGAACTGTACCAGCCTGCCGGATGCTTTTCAGTACCACGTTTGATCTTCTTTTGAAAGCAGTGCAGGAGTACCTATACCTTCATTATGAAACTGTATACTTGCAGAGAAACACAGAAATCTAATTTGTAAAATTCTCGTGGGAATCAGATAAACCAGTCTGAGTTGAAAATACAATCTTTCAGACTTTCATTTTCTATTAATTTAAAGCTTTTCAAGGCTGATTACTCAAACAAGAAAAGGAAATGGAAGAGTGTTTTTTCTTGCTTTAATGTTATAATGTTTCCAGGGGAAAATATTCAATTTCTCCTGCAATTTTTTTAATACTTTTTCTTAGAAAATAATAATAGTCACAAAAATACAAAGATCCCGCTGGAAAAAAAAAAAAAAAAAAAAGAAACAAACCTCAGAAAAGATGGTGTTTAGATCCTCAGCATATACCTATCACAGCCATGGAATACATAATGAGGTAAGATTAAACAGAACACTTCAAAACTCCTTATCACGATGATAAAATATGGCTAGCTGCATCTGTAGCGATTTGGTGAAGAGATTACTAGCCATTAATGCTAAGTTTAATAGACCACTTGAAATACCTGGGAATTTCAGCCGTCAGATACCAGTTAGTCAAGGATGCAGCCCATTAGAAACAGAAGACCAAACTTACCTCTCCAGCGGCACTTCTCCATTCACCTCAAAGCAGCCACACCAGGCTGTGCTTGCGGAGGCTGTTACACTACAACCTGCCCTGCTCTGGTGTCATTCCTATTCCAAGTTTATTTCCTGAGAGCTCCAAAGGCAGACACTCCACGGTGCCCGCAGTGATTGCTGGAGGTGCAGGTACCACCCTTTGCTGGAGGGTAGCTTTCCCACAGCAGAAGCAGCCACCCAGCACAGAGCCAGTACCGCGCAGTTTTTACTGCTGAGCCTCATCTGAGTCTGGATCTACGTTCTGAGTCTCTTCCAGTGTTGTTCTCTGCCTTGTTCAAAGCTGTCCCTACTCTTCTTGTCTGACTCCACTTGCTGCACCGATGTTTTGTTTGGCTGACCCTCGGTTCTGCCTCACCTCACCCTCAGCAGATCTTTCTGATCCCTGCTACCTCATTACCCTGGCTATGTGCCCAAAGCCTAAACCTGAGGTTTGACTTTAAATAGCCCAATCATTAGTTTCACTGGCTAAGAGTACTTGGCTTGAAAAATCTTCAGTATATAGTAAGAACACTAATAATTGCAGTCTATAAAGAATTTTGATACAGTTAAATCCAGCTTGATGCAATGGGATATTTTTGACTTAGTAAGCACTAGCAAAGTTATGATTGCAAGGAGAGCCAAGGGCTATGAAACATTTCTCTGGAAACAGACTTTGTCTAAGAAGTGCTGGCTTTAAAGGAACTGACCTTTGAAATGTTTCTTCCCAACAGAAGTTTCAGTGGGTAACAGCCAGAACAGCAGTTTCCTCTCTATTTTTCAAAAAGATGGCCCCGCTTGTTTTAGGACTACATGGCAATGGGGTAGTTACAGATCTGAAGGAATCCCAGAGGTTTAGAAACTTCCTGGTTTTTCTCTGGCAGCTTTAAGACAGAATAAGAAAAACAATCTCCTTTTTGTGCACGTGTCACCTAACTCACCCAGAGGGATACAGCATTCCCTAAGCATTTCCTAAGCCTTATTATTCGTCCTCTCAGTGTTATTTCCTGTGTTTCCCTGGAGAGAATTAAAGAAGAAAATCCCAAATTATTTTGGACCTGATTCTCTGAAATTTTGAGCCTAATGTAGCCATTGAAGCCGCCTTCTTACATCTGCGCCCATTGGCTTGAGTGATTATAGAAGGTTCACATGGAGAATCATCACGATCTCACAGGCTGCCCCTGTGCCCGTACGCACGTCACCATGACGTAAAACCTATTTCTTAGACATTTATTTCCTTGAACTGCCTTCTCAAGCCAGTGAAGTCATTACGATCTGGAATTCCAGTGCAGTACTCTAACCAGCAAAATCCTACAGGTGCTTTTAAAAATTAATTTTTAAAGCAACTATTCCTTTTAAAAATAACTCCAAACCAAGGCTTCATCTAAAAAGTGCACACTGAGCATCACTTCAGCCATTACGTGCACTCCACAGGGCTGTGTTAACTGGTATAGAGCTAACCATAGGCCCTCTCTCTGATAAAACAAACTTGGAAAACATCCATTACAGTCTCCACTTCTCAAAGTGCCCTTTTAAAATCATGGTTTGGGGGGGTGGTCAGTGTGAGAGCTAGAACCCCTTAATATTTGCATTTGCCAGTGCAGGCAACTTTAGGCTAAGGATTGTTCCAAGACATTAGTGTTATTACAAATGCAAATAAAATTCTGCACCTGTGTACAAATATCAGAAAGATGGCGTAAGGTATTAGGAATGGACTTAAAAATTTATTAGAGCAAATGCTCAGAAAATAACATTATAGCATTGGCTTCTAAGAGGGAATCAATAGAATATTTTGCACAGCTAAATATCTTCACCAATTTAAATTTTATGTTGTGGCTTCAAAACCAATTAGGCTGCGTTACAGTCTGATGATTTGCCAAATTATCCTTTCTAAAACAAAAGTAGTTTTTGACTAACAGAGGCAGAGGAAAACTGCAACTACGGCATTTATTTTCATTTTTATAATGTAGTATATCCAGGACCTCACCTCAGTAAAACCATTTAAGCATATTTGTAAATTCATAGACATGAGAAGCCTCTACCAAATCACTACTTCAGTGTAATGGCTTTTCCATTGACTCACCTGAGACTGGAAAGTCACTTAATGAGTGTACTCATGTGTGACAAGTAATATATGTGCTTAAGTTTTTGTTACCCTGCTACAAAACTCCCTAAACTAAAAAAACCCATATGCTCGTAATTCCCAGGGGAATAAAACAGCAGTGCCAGAACATCAACATATAGTGGAAATAAGCCAACAGAGGTCAGCAGTACATAACAGAAATATCTTAACACCAGCCACGTCAATTATGCTTACCTACGGTCGGGGAAAAAAAAAAAAAATCTTAACTGAATAAATTAGATGGTTCTTCTAATTAAAATTTAACATATCTGTATTCTTCATCTCAGTTCCTATGAGGCATGATTGCTTCTTGTGGATAAGGTCTTGGATACAAACCTGAACTCTCACTTAAACAGGTTTATAGGTATTTTTTTTTTAATTTTTAAATATTTTTGAGGAAAAATATTATTTGAAAATAATAGAAGATTGTTACGAACAACAAGCATTCTGCTTTAATTCAACTGTAATGTCTATTTATGTCTTATAAAGAACAAAATTTGGATAGACAAATCCCCTTTAATGGATATCTACTTGAGAAATATTACATTGTAGCTGTCCAAACAAGTGGCTGCATGCTGTATGGCAATCGTGGATTACAGTTAACTAAAAGAGTATTAAATTTGGAAAGTAACAAAGGCAGCATGAAAAGCAAGAGCTTAAAACAAAACCTTTAAAACAGGCACAGAACTAATTACTTTTTTCAGCAGGCAAGATTGTTAAAAACTAATCTGCCACCTGCTGTCACAGAACAAGTCTTGATCATCTTAGTAATGAAGTAGTCAGATATTTGACTGTACAAGTTGGAGCATATTTTAACTTGATAAGGGCTAAGACTACACAACGAAGCAACGGCAGAAGGAAAGCTTACTGCTTCGTAATTTATTAGATACACATTCCCTGTACCTATTAACGTTCTGGAAATAAAGCAGGGCATGTTTATTTAAAAAGCAGGATCCAAGAGGTACTGTAAGACTTTTTTACATTGTTTGTTTTTTTTTTTCCTTTGAAAACAATTAATTTTGTTAGTCTTTTCTCTGTATATCAGCTTATATGCAACTTTAGAATAACGAAATCCTACAGGTTTCAGCAGATGCCCTTACGTGGATCACACCCGCTGATCTCCTGAATGAACACTGGCTTCCACAGAAACAGTGGCTGGTTCCAAAGCGGCCCAGGGAATTAACGGAATTTCTTCCATTAATTTTTGGTCCACATGCTCTAGGGGGCTTTGAAATTCAAACATTTCTCTCTTCAACTTTCAGAGCGCAAAGACATAGTTGGAAAGATTATCGTCATGCTATGTGTGCATTCCTCTCATCTCCAAAGATTTCATTCACAAATAAAACAGCTCTGCAGCTTGTGGCCTAAGTTAAACGAGAGACCTGACAGTGGACTACGAATCAAGATCAAAGTGACATTGGGCCATGATCGTTAACGCTTTCCTTCCATTTTACATAAAATGTACTGCTACAACTGAGTCACGAGAAGGATCATTTCTGGGTTGATTCTCCCCAGCTCAGAGACGGTGAGGCAGACTTTAGTCCCATATTTTATGTACCTGTAACTTCAGTGACCTCATGCCTAATCTACCCTACCCTCAGATTAGAGTCAGAGCCATGGAGCACAGTCTTTCCATAATGGAGCTATAATGACAGTCATTTTGGAATACACTAATAATTATGAACTGAACCCCGCAGCCCTTATCCAGATGAAAACTTGCACTAACTTCGGTGATTGACTTCACTAGCAGTTTTAGCTAAGTTTGCAAGTTTGGGTGTTACAGTACAAAACTTTTCATTTTAAAATTGTATAGAGGCAAAAGAATTCAGGTGTACATAAAAACATCCAAAATTTTTCATAAACAAACACCCTTTGCTTATTAGTAGCATTCCTGGTTCTCTGTGCTTTCAGTGGTAAGCACCATAGCCATTTAAACTAGGCTATATTAATTCAAGTAGGCTTCAAAAATAATTACATTCAGTTATAACATTGAATTTGAACTAGACAGCTATTCTCTAGCTCTAGCATTTAAAGTATATTGCTACTCATTTCTTTCAAATTCGGAGAATAACTTCATTTGCTGGGGAGGAAAACAGCATTTTAAAAAAGTTTATACCTTTCCATGGTAGCCAGCAGAATAAAGTTTTGGGGGTTTTGTTGTTTGTTGGTTTGGTTTGTTTTTTTCCCAGAAAAATCTTTCACAGTCTGCTGTTAAATTTTGTCAGCTCATCAGTAGGGAAGTGAAAATTAAAATTCTATTTTTTCAGACAGTTTATCTAGTTTTATTAAATATGAAAAGATTATTGAGGCTTCTTATTTATGAGGTACAGTCTCCTCTCAAAAACTCTATTACAAGTCTAAACCGTTTATAGCTGAAAGTAATTTCTGAAAACTCAAAAATGGAAGTTGTTCTGGGAGAAAAACAATGCCTGTTTAAGATAGTTACACTGCTGAAACCCTTATAAAGAAATGTCCTTTGAAAATACTCTCATAGCCAGTTAGAACATACATAGTCAGTTAGTTACCAACAAACCAAGAAGTTTTATACTACATTGTTAGTACACCTGGAACCGATTTTTTGTTTTATTAATGAAATAATTTTATTTAAAACTATTGTAATGAACTGCAAACATCTTACTTCATAATAAAAAGAAGAAACAGAACATCGTAAGTCATTATTTGGTTACAAATTGTATCACGTAAACTCTGCTTCTCATTGTCTGCATTTTCTCCCCTGTAATATAGTCAAAGAAAGTGATTCAATATTGAGGAGAAAAAAAAAAAAGTTAGTTTGGTAGTGGGATTTTTTTTGAAGTTAAATATAAGGGAGAGGTAAATTTTGTAACTTGACAAAAACTGCTGGGAAGTTACACAGACAGCTTGGGTTCTGTTTGCAATTCATTTTCCATAACTGTCCTTAAAGCTTGCATCAAAAACATTTTTTAAATTCAAACCCAAACCTTAATGCTTCACAGTTAAAACATATCATAAACATCATAGTGTATGCTCCTGACCTCACAGGTCTTCACTAATTTTGGTTTTTTTTACTAGAAGTCACTGTTAAATAACCACACTAAGTGTATAAGTGTGTGTGTGTGTGTATATATATATATATGTCTCCACACATCATGGTATCTTCGTAATAAATTCTCATATTCACTGACTAATCAAAGGAAAGAAACTCTGATTTAGTTTTGCCAAACAATACATATTTTTAAGCATGCTGTGACTTACATCAAAAGTGCTTAAAATGTTTATTTTGGAAGTTTCATGGAAGAAATCTATAATCTATACATGTCTCCTGCCATTTCAACACATTCAATTAAAGCCAGTGTTTTCCTAAAGAAATAAAAAAGTTAGACTTTTCAATATTAGCAGCTACCCAAACTGTCCAAACAACTGACTTCGTTTTCTGAATTGGCAGAACCTCATGCTTTCCAACAAAATTAAGAAAAAATAATTTAGAACCTTTCTTACTCTGTTGTGTTTTTCAATGGTCTAATTTAAGCACTTTTATTACATTAAAATTTCTGCCAAGAAGAGTCTATGAACTGGAGTTATACGAAGGAAGAGAATGAAAAAACATACTGGACAATCAGAAAGCATTAAAATAGGTCAAATGAGAAACCAACCTTAGGAAGACTCAGTAAGAACAGCATCATTACAAACTTTCTCAGACTATACAATTTTGTCTTGTCCTGAATACATTCACATGCATTCAGATAACTCTTTCAGCACAGTTTCTGCCTCGGTCTATGATTGCAAAATGCAAGTTGCAGTTACAAAACCTTCTCATTTCTTGCACGTAGATCTGCCACTTCCTTTCAGTTATCCCTTATTTCTCCCTCAAACATCCACCCCCGGTTACCCACCAGTTCCCGTGACAGGCTCAGCTAATTCAAAAGCTCATCAGCAGGATCCTAGAGAGCTAAGCTCTGCATCACAAATTAACCTCAGTGTACTCTTGGTCTCAGTCTAAGGAAGAACCAGTTGGAACTCGAAGCAAACACACTGTCAAGGCACAACAAGACGCTATGGTCAGAAAATGTAGACCAGGATGCTCTGTTCAGTGCTGCTGAAGATACAGTTCAAGGGATTGTCTGGACTTGGCAAAGGAAGACTGTGTCGAACCACGGTCTAGTAGTACAACTGGTCTGATCTGCAGGAAGAGACTCCTGCTGGAAAGGGAGCAGTATTTACACAATAGTGTGTTCCCCACAGCTTGGTTTTCCCATCGTGCAATTCCCAAAGGAAAATTAGCTCTTTCAAGGGAACACTTTGAATGACTTTCCTGCAGAAAGATTAAACTTTGTCTCATAAATAACCCAAAACAAAAAGAGAACAGATATTCCACTAATTGGATACTTTCACCTCTTCTGATCTGCTGCTTAATTTTGCTGCCTCATACACACTCTTTTACCATATAAAATCAGACAAAGGTGTATTAAATTTGCTGGTACTGCCCAAGGATTTCTGTGGCCTTAACTGCAACCAGCACAGAACTCTGGTTCCACAGAAACATGGAACCACAAGTCTGAAACACCACCAAAGCCATCCTTAAAATTACTTCTCATAACACACCCCACAAAGATCTAGATTTATCTACTTCAGAGATTTTTTTTTTTATTAATTTCAAAAATACATAAACGCAACAAAGGCAGTCACAAGCTGTAGACAACAGCATCGCTGTTGGGTCAGCATCTTTTATCTGGCAGTGGCAATTACGAACAGGGTGAATATAGAGCAGTACTGCCATGGTGTACCTTCCAGAGTCTGGCAACCCACTGCTTAGGGACTTTGTAAATTGCATTTAAGAGATGACAGTAAGTCTCTTTTTGTTTCTTTTAATGAACCAGTCCAATCACATTGCAGCTCATTTCTACTCGACATGTACGACGACCTACGGCAGAAGTTCTACAATTTAATTCTACAGAATTTAATTTTGAAGTTCTACATGAAGTACTGCACGAAGTACTTAATTTGTTTTCTTTTACTAAATGCCTGATAATTTTAAACTGTGGGTCTGTACCAATTTTTATGAGGGAGCCGTTTTCTTTTCTATCCATTCATTCTTTTGTAACCCTCTACCGTACCTTACCTTAATCATCTCTTAGTTAAACTGAAGGCTAAAAAACTCCTCCACAAATTAGGAGATACAATAGCGGTATGGCTCTCAAAGATCTTTGTGTTCTGCCCGCGAATCTTTTTTGCTCAGGATGCTGTTATAGCTTCCTTCAAGAAAAGCCTCTGTCACCATTGGCTACCTTTCCGTTTAGACCACAGAATTAGTGGACAATTTCAGACTATTCAGGAAGAGTTCCCCAAAGAAGTATCAGAGCCTGATACAGAGGAGTCTGTACCACTGCTCTGGAAAACCTATTCTGGAATGCACATTTTGTTTTATTTGCATCACAAATATACGAACTGTTTTCATATCTCCCAAAGACAGTTTTGGTTAATGCTTAATTTCACTTCCAAACACAAGTGAAAACTGTAGTTTGCACTCTGTCTTCGCTTACACTGACACTTTGGAGTCCCCTCTTCGCACGAATTCTTTTTTCCAGGTTAAAAGAAAGGCATAAACAGGAAGCTCTAAAATCCTCTGTACATAATGCACTTTTGATGCACGTCCATTCAAGTCAACAAGACTAAGAAAAAGGTTTTTCTTACACTTTGTTTTGAAATTACAGGCTCCTGGCTGCTACCCACTCAAAAGATGTCAAATTTATATCAAGAAGCAGGAACCGAACAATTTCTTTCTTAAAGCTTCAGTTTCCCTCTCCCAAGCTTCCGTTCTGTTTTGAGAAGAGAGATGTATTCCTGATGGCTTGGTTTACTACAATAAGGTGCTCTTTGCGACCTTTGTGGTTTCTTCCTGCAACTGCAGACATCCCTCTACAGTGCAGGGATCCAGCTGTCAGCACAGTGACAGGCAGAGGAGATGGAGAAAAAGATGCAACAGAAAACAGGCTGGAAACACTAAAGGTAGAAAGATGAAATTAGGGTTGTTTTGAGGAAGAACGTTTATAGAGGACCAAAGAGCCAGAAGGTCTTTGCACACATAAATATGCAGATCCAGTAAAACACATAAAACTGTTGTATTAACTGTAGTATCTTAAGACCACCTTGACTACAAGTTTTCAGGGAGAGGTAATATCTGTTAGTAGACACTGTTGGAAAAGTTGTATGCCCAAAAGCACATATATTACCTCTAACTATGTAAGTTGGTTGTGATTCACAGAGCGCTCCCAGATGAACACAAACACTCTATGTTGGGAAATCTCCCCCATATGTTCAGACTAACAGGGACCTTGTGGCATGACTTGTATTCTCTTCTCACACTCCAGGCTCTTTCCAGCTATGGCTGTTCACACCTCCAGTTCTTCTAGCCTGATGCTACTTGTCCACAAACCGTTTTCTTTTCCAAAAGCAAGCAGTGAACCTTTGATATATTTTCTCCATTTACTCTGTTTCCTCAGAAGGGTGTTCTTACTGGGGATCCCCTGGAACCAACTGCCCTTCATGTGGCACTGCATGCTGACCAGTAAAGAACAAGTAGGAAAACCAATCTGGAAATACAAACCAAGCAAAGTTTAGGAGGAACATAAAAAATGTTCCAAGACATTTTCCTGGAGATGTGATATTTTTGTCTACAGTTACAATTCTGACAGAGCTTTGTTTAAATACTTTTAAGGCTCATGCTTAAAAAAGGAGCCCTAGTCTTTAAATACCAGACATTTTTGACATGAAAACTTGATAAAGGTAGTAAAGTTTGAGTATAACAAACTGCAGACACTGTAAACTCCTGGAAACATTCAAGGTCAGGTTGGACAGGGCTCTGAGCAACCTGATCTAGTTGAAGATGTCCCTGCTCACTGCAGGGGGGGTTGGACTAGATGACCTTTAAAGGTCCTTTCCAACCCAAAGTATTCTATGATTCCATAAACACTGTTCCCAAAACACACAGTTACAAATTTGCTAAGTTCAGGCCTTCTCCCCACTGTTCTGTGTAGCTGCTAATATTTAGCTGCTATTTACAACTAAGCACTTAACTGCTTAGTTATAGAATCATAGAATCGTTT
>VYXH01003967.1:95439-108559 GCA_013397275.1 Burhinus bistriatus | reverse complement strand
GGGCGGGGAAGAGAAAATTTTGACACTGTACAAGCAGTCTTTAGCAATAACCAAACCACTGTTTTAAAAGCTACAGATCCAAAACACAGCACCATATGGCCTGCTGTAAAGACATTTAACTCCATCCTGTCCAGAACCAGTGCAAAAAGTAATCCAAAAGTTCCACTTTTCACCTGAAAAATACCAACAAAATTTTAGCATCTCAAATACCTCATCTTTATACACTTGAAAAAAATCCTCATATAGTTTGCACAGAAATCCAAAGGGGGGAAAGCAGGGAGCTGGACAGAGGACCAAAGAAACTGAAGGCTATGGTACAAATGTTCTCTATTTTATTTGCATATTCATTTGAGATATGATGCAAACTTTTTACTGTGACACCTGCGAACAATTTGCAAGTTTTGCACATGAAGACTTGCTACTAAATAATTCTGGTTTTCTGATTTTTTAAATAATATATATATATATTCTTTAGTCATATCTCCTAAAAGATCTTTGCGTTCTTACTTACCAACTGCAATCTATAATCTTACAGTGTACTTGTCTTAGCTTCAGTTTGCTATTATAACAAGCCTAAAGAGGTTGGAAAAGTAGAAAGACGCAAATTGTTCTACAGCTCCATGGATTTTATTGCAGCTATACTACTTACGCTCACTTCATGTATAAGTATTTACTCTCACTATAGTTCTCAAAGCGAATGCTTAAGAAGCCAAGGCAGTTAGTTCAGGTTTTCTCTGTGGTCAATGGATAAATATACGTGTTTCCAAAGGGTAGCTAATCTAATTGTATGAAAAGTAAAATCTTCGGGAAGTTCTTGTGTCAAATCAGCTTGATAACAATTTAGAACTTACAACCTATCTTTTAAATGGCTGAAGCTAGATGAGAGAAAGCCAACTCCTGCTGTCTATATTTGTAATGGAAGAAGTGCATTTTATTCTCTCTTACAACACATTCTCTGTTCTGATGCTACTGCTTTCCAGAGACTTGCGGAAGAAAATAAAAAACCAGTATTTAGGGTTATTTTTTGTCAAGAATTTCTTTCCTGACCATGTCTAGGATGAGTTTTTATCATTTCTGGCACTTAGAGGTTGGGTTCAGTAATTCTGACACAGTGTAAGGAAATAGATATTATCAGCAGGGGAGTATAGAGAGAACAGAATGACTTTATATTAGTATGTAACAAAAATGTTCTTCTGAAAATAAGTATAAAGGGTATCATAACAAAATAAAACAAAAACCCAAGGAGGAGAGTACCTGGAAACTTGAATCTATCGCTTTTATGTATATAATGAATGGTGTTGGTTTAATAAAACTTTGGCTATCAAATTTATGATAGTTGTAAATGCCAATAAACTGTGTCTCAGTATGCTTATAAATGTACTTGAAAATGTACACCACACTTTTCAGAGGTTCAGGACAAGCACAATTCACTTTCACAAGAACAGGATCTTGAAGTTCTCATCCACTTATGGTTAGAAGCATATAAAAGATTTATGTGCTGTAAGTCATCCTTTGTTGAAAAGTTTTGGCCTATGTATTTCTCTCTAACATGTAAACACACATGAAGTTTGGGGGATCTAAAAAAAAAAGAAGGCCTGCACTAAGATTTTCATGCATATAGCAAAGCAAATCAGTTTGCCAGAGCAAACTATTAACACAAACAAAGAGCAAGACCCAATGACTTCATTTGTCGTAAGAGAAGGACAAAGCTTTCTTCCAGAAACTACATAAACATGGAACAACAGGAATGAGGAGACCCTGAAGATGCAGAAAAACATCAAATTTTCTGACCTACGCATTGAATGTATTTTTGCTGATTTTTGTAGACGGATCTCTCTGGAGCAATTACGTTGACAGAGAGCAAAGCCAGGTGAGAATGGAAGAAAATATCCATTGTTAGAGCAGTAAGACAAAGAGCTGACAGGAAAAACCTTGATCTTACACAGTACTTTTTCCAGGTCAGACTTACTGAAGTTAAAGCATTTAGGTATGAATTTTCATAACATTCCTATAGTACATAAATACAACAAAAATCACAGGCACAAGGGAATATGGCCACATGAAAGAACACTGTAATCACAAACCAAGGAAGTTCATAAGTTTTTGATCACAAACTCTCGAGTTTTGTCACTGAAAGCTGAATAAAACACCTACAAAACCTCCAAAACAAAATACACCCTTGCCGCTTTTTCTTTGTCTTTAATGATCAGACACAGAGAGGAAAAATCATAAGATATTGATGTGGATGTTGTGAAGCTCTATTCCTCACTGCTGATTGTCAGCAAAGTAATATGAAGAGCTCCCACTAAGCAGGCATGCAATATGCAGTCATTTCAACTGCAACCACTGGAAGCAATTTGTGACTTTCAACTATCCAGGCTATTGTAAAACTAAAAGGGAGAGAAGTTGTGGAAGAAGCCATCAGGATACTTAAAAAGTGCTGTTCCTTTACAATATTTTGTTTGTATGTTTACTTTAGTAAAAGATGAGAAGCTACGGAAAACTAACAAATACTATGATACAACTGGTAGGTCAATTGTGTCAAGATTACACTTTTTATTGGCATCCTTTCTACTTCCAATACAGCTTCAGATGACATAGTAAGAATGGGCAAACATTCATAGACAGATATAACTGCAGCTTATTTCCTCTTCAAGTCAGTTTAATCATGCACTGTTATCCCAGCTTATCTGAATAATTTGCTAATGGAAGGGAGAACAGTGAGATAATGTGAAAATTATAGATGTTATCATTGCAATTCTTTAACTGAACATGAGATAAAGTATTTTCAATTAGGTTTAAGCACAATTTATTAGTCTTTTTATTAGTTAATATTGTTTTTGGCTTCATTGTTCAATAGCTGACATTGCATAAACTTGCTT
Organism: Burhinus bistriatus; assembly: GCA_013397275.1. NCBI lineage: Eukaryota > Metazoa > Chordata > Aves > Charadriiformes > Burhinidae > Burhinus > Burhinus bistriatus. Next base: position 105,677 of record VYXH01003967.1, on the reverse strand, counting down.
AGTTTAGAGATGTTCATATGATAACAATCAATGAAAAGGTTCCCACTATTTCATGGCTCCTATTGAGCTGAACTGCTACAATGGACAACGGTTCACTGGCAGCATCAAAGAAACCTTTGAGAAGCAGTAGTCTCCTGCTAAGGTGGAATATCAGATACTGCAACTTATACACTTGAACGCTATACACAAGCTATTGCAGAATCAAAAGTGAAACACTGTTCCCCTCAATTCTGTCATCATAGCTGTCCTGCATTCTCTGTAGACATATCTTTAGTTTTAAAGACAAAAAGGTTAATCATAAAGAAGGATAAAATACCTAGATCAGTAGGAGAGCTTGGATTTAAGGTCTTCTCACTAGTCATGAGAAGAACTCCATCTTTTCTGAATTTGTTAACGGTAATGAAATGTGTGACTGAGATCAATATAATTTAAGCACCAAGATTCAAATGCTTTTTAGGACCATATGAACCGCAGCTGAGAAGTGTAACTCTCACCTTCTCAGTTTTTAATCAGTTCAATGACTTTGATTTAAGGAGCTGATTTTGCTGTAGCTGATATTGGTGGCTTTCAACAAGGAAAAACTAACAACAATGTTTCACATGTGATCTTATAATTATTAAAATTAAGATAGAATTTACTCCTAATTCTTCCTTGACCTTAAAAAATGCAGTGTTCATTTCCTCACAAAGATCAAAAAATAAATGAAAAACATGGAAATAAATTTGGGAAAGAGTTCTGGATAGGGATTGAAACAATAATATGTCAGCTGGAAAATAACTAGCATGAGAAATAAAGGATGCTGTTTTATCAGAAACTGAATGATAAAATAACAAATGCAACTACAGGCATATAAAATATATTCTGCTGTGTTAGACAAGAAATGTGCCTGGTAAATCATTCAAATTTAATTGGCTGAGAGAGCTGGATCATTTTCTGACAAAAAATATTTAGAATTCTGAATTTTATTAACTGATGTTACTGTTATTAAATTGCACTTTGCACAAGATCTGCAGATAAAAAAAGCAAGCAAACTTATTTCTATGAAAAAGGGAGCTTGGAACAACTCTTCATTTTTTACCTTTGCACAGAAACTGTCTTATGAAAATATACCTAAACATCTTTCTTAACTTAAAAGATGGCATGGAAAGAGCGTATGTGTACCAGTGAGCAGAACTCTTTGCTAAGGTGGGTTTTGCTCTAGAATCTCACATGGAATTTATTTTAAAGTTCAGTTTTAAAATTTCTTCTAAAATGCTATCATAACTCATACAAAATGAAAAATAAAATTTACTTGGTTTATTTTGGCTTTTTTATAAGGAAGTCACAAAGGGGTCCATAAGCTCTGTCTGACTGAATTTGAACAGTCCAACCAGTCCAATCATTAAATTTATTACTTTGTAAAAATTCACAAGATACATGTTCATAAATTTGAAAACTTTGTGTAGTGTCCGAAGTTGGAACTTTGCTCAAACCAGGCCATAAGATTTTAGTCAATTCATCATACTGTCATGGGAGCCATTTCACAGTTTGACTCCATAAGAGATACTGCAATACAAAATAACACAAAATGTTCAAAGTGAGTTTCAGATAATTTGTGCTTTATCTTCTCAATTAATATTCTTGATTTTCTATGAATACAAAATTTTACATATTCTGCAACATACATAAATGCAAAAGCACTTAATTGCTGGTGTTCCTGTTTATGGCTGTATGTGAAAGGACTTCTTTAAAAGTGAATTCTATTTTTCCTCTTTTGGTGATGTGGGAAGAAACAGAGATCTATGAAGTTAATTAAAATGGAGACTTAGGAGTCTAAATGCCCCTCAGTTCTGTCTTGTTTCCAGCATTACCTAAGTCTTCAGGTAACTGTCCGGTATCTTGAGGTGTTCTTGCTTAAAGACTTAGAAGTACGTTAGTCTAAGAATATATTAATTTCTTTTTCACATAAGGTTTGTTATATTCTAGAATTTGTGGGAAAGCAGTTTTCCTCTGCATGATTTTGTTCAGACTGCATTTTGGTTGTAGTGATGCTCAACTTTTAGACATAGGAGATTAACAGTTAAAATGTTGTCCTGGGATCAAGATGACTTTTATAGGTTTTAAAGATGCATTCCCCATATCTCAGGAAAATAAAATTTCATTAAAAAATAATCATACCAGGTAAATAGATGTACTGATCAAACCCAGCCTCTGAGCAATCAAGAATGCAGGAGTAACTGAGACCAGAAATAAATCAGGAAAGAGGAACCTTTCTACTTGAGTGCAGTGACTTTACAGCGACTTTTTAAAGATTTAATACTTTTAAACTAAAAAGAAAGTTTAGTGTGTCCTTATGACTCATGAAGTTCTGCCAAAGACACTCACATGCTAAGAGACAATTCTGGCTTTTCTTTTTGGGTCTGTTTTGCTTATAATGGTCTAATACATAATAAATGTTCAAGATGCATTTATTTGCCATTTCCTTTCCCAGAGGAAACTCAAACCTTTCATGCAAGTGTTTTTCTGTAAATTTTCCAGGTCCAAATTAGAATTTCTGATTAAATTAAAAGGAATTTCTGAGACTAATTACATAAAACAAAGTCTACCTACAGAAGTGACCTGCACATTCCATAGCATAGATTGACCAGCACATGCAGGGAAATATATCTTCCCAGGTGAGTGAAGGAATTTATGACAAACCTAAAGGTCAAGTGTTTTGAATCTGTCGGTAATACATATAGGCTCTGGAGTAGTAACAGATGACCTCTCTTCCTCACATGGTTCTCTCATGCTACCAAAACCTGCTTTGCACCTTCAAAACTCTACTCCAAGTTTTCGTGCCACACTGAGGTCATGATACAATAACCCTCAGTTTTGTATTATAAAACCATTACTCTGGCCAGCCTTATACATTTCTCCTGTTTTCAAGAGACTTCAGGTCTATATTGTTAAATAACAGAAGGCCATAGAGCTAACTCAATTTCTGGATCTCTTTTTGTTCTCACTCCTCAGTCAATAGCTCACTCTCTCATGCTTTTATGGACCACTCCAGGGAACTCTGTCAAAGCAAAGCAGTCAGAAAGGCGGTTTAGTCCAAGCAGTTTTGAAACAAAACATTCAGCAGTCCCAGCCCTCTCAGTCTTTTCTCATGTGAAAGATGCTCCAGTCCCTTAATAATCTTTGTAGCCCCATGGCGGACTCACTCCAGTATGTCCATGCCTCTCTTGAACTGGGGAGCCCAGAACTGGACACGGTACTCGAGATGTGGCCTCACCAGTGCTGAGGAGATGGGAAAAATTAAGTCCCTTGACCTGCTGGCAATGATCTTCCCAATGTAGCCTAGGATTGCTGGCCGCCTTTGCCACAAGGGAGCATTGCTGTCTTACATTCAACTTGCTGTCCACCAGGACCCCAAGGTCTTTCTAAGCAGACCTGCTTTCCAGCCAATCAGCCCCAAGTATGTGCTGGTGCCTAGTGTTATTTCTCACCAGGGACAGGATTTTGCATTTGCTTGTGTTTAAACTAATGAAATTTCTGTCTGCTCATGTATACAGCCTGCTGAGTTCCCTCTGAATGACAGCACAGCCAACACTTGTATCAATTACTTCTCACAGTTTTATATCTGTAGACTTGCTGAAGGTGCACTTGGTCCCATCATCCAGATCACCAATGTTAAACAGTATTGAATCCAGTACTGACCCCTGGGCTACATTACATCTCAAAATGAAAATTTTTTGGGGTGCCCGGAGTATTTTGTCTGACTCCAGAGTATCATTAATTTTATACAGACAGAAAAACTTGCAGAAAGCAAGCTTAGCGGTAAATATTTAACAGGTAGGAAGGACTGCCACATCTGTGTAGCGTATACTGAAAGCAGGGGCTTGCCTCCAGTGGTTACTGTAGAGTACTCATGACTCAAGATAATCTAAGCTTCTCTGAGATTTCTTCAAACTTCATCATTACTCCAGGTGGAGATTGCACTGCTTATTACCAAAATTTTGTTCAGGTACAGACTTGCAGTTTCAGTTGCGTTACAAGTGGAATGAGTGATGGTGTATTTAAAGGTCTAGTTGCACCAGCTGTCTCTGTTCTATGGAGAAAGGTATATACTTGCGATGAAAGTTGTGAGCTCTCAAACTAACACGCAGATCTCCAAGTTGCCAACTTAGATTTGTTTCGTTGACTACTTACTGTATTTCAGAGAACACCAAAGGGATTGATTAAAAACAATTTTTGTTGTTTGAGTATAGAGTGCAGAATTTATGTATGCACATGTTCATATATATGTATACATAAACATGGACATAAGTGTTTTCGTAATTATTATCTGACTCAATGTTTATATAAGTATGATTAGTCTTTTTAAATGAAACGATAGAAACTTTTTTTTTCTATGTTCCTACTTTGATAAGACTCAAAAGCTACTGATGTTTGCTCTCTTTAGAAGATAAGGTATTATCAGGTTTCTTTTTAATTTGTTTATTCATATTTCACTTAACCATCACACTGTCATGTTTTGACAAGAGTTAATGGGATGTGGTCTTGCCCCTTTTTTTTGCTGGCATTAGAACCTGTCCTTGTAGGATACTTTTCTGTCATTGTCTCTAGTTGTTTCATCAGGTTTCTTTTCCCCTTCAATCCTCCAGATAAAAAAAAATGCAAAAATATTCCAAAATTCAAAATATTCATCCTGTTGCCCTGGATCATTAGACTTGGAGCACTCATTCTTTTCTCCTTTTTTTTTTTTTTCCTTTTTTTTTTTATAGCAGTACTCCAGCCAAAATACCAGAGTCATATCTTCCCTTTAGTAGGTCTTGATTCTCGCTCCATCACACCTTTTCTCCATCTTGCTGTCCCTCCTCTTCAGCTCAGTCTTTATTTTACTGTGTTCTATACTGTTAAAACTCTGTTTGAAGCAGCTGAAACTGAGCCCTCACAGAAGAAGATCCATGATGCATGACATGCCTATTGAGACAAATTCGTATTGTGATTTTAATATTTTTTTTTCTTTTTTCCCCTGATTTTCTAAAAACAGCAGCAGACATAAGAAGATACAGATCTGATTTTCCTTGGTGTCATTGCAGAGTCAGAGGGAAATATATACCTTTCTAGGAAACAAGAAGGAGGAGAAACAAACAAACCAACCTTGTACAGTTAGGGTCACTTGACCATCTCAACTGTTCTGAATAATGTGGATGATTAACATGCTTCAGTAGTTTCTAATATTCTACCCCTTTTTTCAAAATTACCAGTGTAACATGTCAGAGCTTGGTGTATGATAACAAACATATTTCACTACAATTTTGAGCTGTCAAAGCTCTGTGTTGGAGAGTGGGAGGAATCCAATACTGGAATCTTAACAAAACAGTCTTAATATGGTTGTGGAAGAAACCATGTATCAAAGTATATGTCCCAAATTTTATTTCCTCTTCCCCTGTGTTGTTTCTCATCACGGGCAGTGCAGCCAGAGCCCAGAGAACTATGAACATCAAAAAGGGGCCCATTAAAAACCATGTCAAAATAAATACATCTTGGAGAGAGCAGCAGATTCCAATGAGAAGATGTTTGTCAAAAATATTTTGACTAGCTCTGGTCAGTACACTCAAAATAATCTTCATTGCTCCCCCATGATGAATACAGCATCCTGAGTTGTCATCATATATTTTGAGGCATACAACTAGGAATATTTTCAGTAGTAGAGGGTGTTAAGAAACCACATATTTCTTTAGATTTTAGATAATAATTTCTAAAACACTTTGATTAGAAAGACTACTGGGTCTAGAGTTATTATTCAAGCAATTAGTATACAATATGCAAAGTGAATAAGAACAAGGACAGGCCATAAAATTGTTAAAGTTTCTTGAAGAAGATAAAAAGTCAGACATATTTGCTACATTTTTCGTATTTCCTTGTATTATTGCCCATTTTATAAAACCAGCATAAATTTATTAGTATTCAAACAATGCTCCAACTATTCAGCATCACCTTTTTTTTTTTTTTTTTTTGTTTTTCAATGATTTGTTTTGCAAAGTAAAATTTTAAGTGTAATGTGATTCATCCTTAAATATGAAGATGTCATTACCCCTGTTTTATCATAGGGGTTTTTATCATTTTATGTTCAGGAATTTGTCTCTTACTCACTGGTTATAACATTTTGAAAAGCTGTTTGAGCCATGAAATAATAACTTAAGATTTTGAAGTGACACCACTATAAATCTTAAGTTATCATTATAATTGATTTTAATGTCAACAGTTCTTGGTTTAATTTAGCAGGTTAAATCTTGTAACGGAGAAAATGCTAGGAAAACCATTAGAATGTGAGGACAAAAAGTCAATATATTAAATACTAATGCTACCACCATGCCAAAAAAAAGTTTGGGTTGGATCACAGTATTCTGCTTTAAAACTAGAATAAAAAGAGAGGATTGGCTTATAGCATTGGAAGTACTAAAATTAAACAGTATACTGTTCAAAGTGTCATTATTCTGCAGTAAGTGTCCTAATGCATTTAGTAGGGTATTATCGTATACTCATTAGGAGCCAATTGATTTTTAATTGCCCATTTGCCCAGAAGTGATTTTCTTTTTCTTTTTCTTTTTTTTCTTTTTTTTTTTTTTTTTTTTTTTATACAAAAAAAAAAAAAATAGGATTGTTTTTTTTTTTTAAGACAAATAAAGTAGCAATAGGATTGTTTTGTTTTTTTCAATTGTCATCAGCCACTGAGGTAAAAAGCGGGCAAGTACCTTATATGCCAAGGCAGTTAAATTTTTACAACTGTATTGCAAGCTTGCTAAATTAATACATTTAATGAGACACAGGAATTGTTTCAGTTTCTGATCAAGGCTCTTGGGACCAATTATCCAGCTAGAGTAAATCAATAGCTTCCATGAAGGAAAAGACTTTTGTTGTATCTTTTTCTCTATAGGTGGAAAGCAATTTTATTTCTCATACCTTGGAAGAAAGGTAATGACTGACAGCACACAGCTTGAATATCTGTAGGGTAGGGACTCTTGTTTATTCTTTTTTTCCCACTGTCTCTAGGATTCTTGAGGCCTGATTCTTGATCAGGGTCTCTTGCTGGGTATCACAGTTAATAATAGAATAAATGCTTTCAATCTTTGCTAAACTACTACTCATCCGTGTGAGACAGATGTAGTGAAAACTGAATCCATGAAGGATGAAGCTGTTTCAGAGTTAAGGAAATAATGGAAATTATGAGCAGACTCAAGGAGTGAGAAGGGAGATAAAAGCTTGAAAATTCAGAAAAGTGGAGTAATTGAGCTTATTTTTGTTCAGATACTTTGTGCTCAGAGACAGAGGAAAAAACTAGACTGCCAAAGAGATACAGCAGTCCTCTTCAATTCTCAGATAACAGTTTTGCGTTTAGATGCATTTTCACATGGAACTCTGAGTCAGTTCTGTACCTTTTCTTAAAAGAAAAATTGCTTGTCAAAACTCTAGTTTTATCAAAAATCATTCATATAGGCTTTTCAGCCAAAACTTAGTTAACAAACCTTGAGACTATATTTAAACATCTCATTAATTTTTTTCAGTGATGAAATAATAATTGCTAATTTTGATACAGATTTTCTGTTCACACTTTATTTTAGATTATATGTGATAGCATAAAGTAATAAACAGAAATTTTAATAAAATATTTTTCATTTAACAAATCTCTAAAAAATCAAGCTTTCTACACATTTTAAACACATGAAATGCTTCAAAAACTGACATTTCTAATATCTAAAGGAGTCCACTTTTTAAGGGCAACATTCATAATATATTGCAAGATTTTTGTGTTTTTTTCAAAGTTTTTAAAAAACATTTTAGTGACAAAAAAGGCATGTGTTTTTCTCCTCTCACATAGTTATAAAATCTTCTGCATTGATAAAAGAGAGGAGAATCTAGCTTGTGATATTTAGAGACTGAGCTAATTATGAAATGCCTAAGATAAAGAAAAAAGGGTTCTCTGTAGATTACTTGAATTAACTCCAAAATCACTGGCAAACCGCTACCAGGCATGTCTGTAATAGTGAATTCAAGAGTCTGGGCACAACATTAACAAGTTCTAAAAACTATTTGTTATTGACATGTAAGTAATTTTTATCATTACAATATCCTTGATTCCAGTAGACATGAACAAGAATTGTTATACTAGTGAAATTTTAATTTAGCATGGAAAGATTGAAATGATGATAATAAATTCATATTTAAAAGTAAAATGGTAGCCAGAGCCAGGTAAATTCACAGACTTTGTTGAATACAAACATGTAAATGTAAAATCTAGCTCAAGAAGTCCTAATCTGTGGATTAGTGAAGTGAGAAGATGATCCTGGAGGATGTTGAAGAAAGGATTACAATATATTTGCTGTGGTTTTCTATGTTTTCTCTACTCATAATGTCAGAGACAGAATACTGGGCTAGGTTAACTTTGTCTTGATCTTCTAGTATTGGGATTATATATACTAATTACAGAGGTGATAAAGGTGTTCAAGATATTTACAACATACTGGAAATAATTTTCTGTGTATATCCAGGGAGAAGATTGAAGGAATGCTTCAAAGATGGTCAGAGGCTAGATTTTCCTCATGAAGTTGAGAGGTAGAGGGAGCTGAACTTGCTTAGTCTAGTGAAAACAAACATAAGGGGTGACGTAAAAGCAGCTTGCTGTCACTTGAAGGGTGTTACAGAGATGATGGAGCTAAATACTTTTAAGCTGTGATAGATGATCTAAAAGAGGACAAGACCCATAAAACGTATCTTTGGAGGTTCTGATTACCAAATAGGACTTAGTGTTGGCTTCAAGCAGAAGGTTGGAGTAGATGACCTCTTTTCCAATGACATTGGTACTTTTCCTATATTTAAAAAAGAAGATGCTGTAGGCTTAAAAGAAATTTTTATAAGTTATTCTGTGATCTCAGTTTTTCTTAAATAGAATTAGATAAACTAATCAGAATAGAATCCCATTTCTCTCTCCCTAGAAAATCATGAATCTTTATTAACAAAGAGTTTTATTTATTTATCTATTTATTTAAACACACAATTTTGGCAGGTCTTACATGCAACTGTTGAGTACTTTCCTTTGGCAACACTGAATTTCATACTCTATAAAAATGCTTGCGTCTTTTTGGGGAACAGTAAGGTTAGCGAAGATTAGGATCAAAAAACCTGCCAAGTCCAAAAGTTCAGTTATCATTATATCTTGTCCTGACACAGTTATAGCACTGGTAACTATAACTGCTACCCAGGAAACAGTCAAAACGCAGGTCACCATACAGAGAGGAATTTCTGCTGCAATCTCCCAGCTTTCACCAACCTGTTGTTTAGGATTAAAAAAAAAATGAAGCACAAATATGTTTTTGTTTACACTGTAAGTAAGAACCAACATCTCCAATCGAAAAACTCAAATTTTGATGCTGCAGTTCCTGTTCTGGAACACTATGCAATTTAGCCTTAAAATAGATGGTTAGTCATGTCCCATTCTCTGATACACATCCAAAATAAAAGGACTGAGTTTTATATAAAAGTACAGAGATATCTTCTATTAAACTAAGTTGTCCCTTCACCATTAAAATGAGGTTGAAAAAAATAATGTGGCTTTGATACCTAATTATGTGACTTCCAATACTCAGTTTTTATATTATCATATATATACACACACACATATAGAAATATATATATATTTGTATATATCTTACAGATTTGCCAGGAGAAAACTACACAAGTAGTAATATTTTATGGACTTTTGAAAATGTAACACGTCATAACACAGAGCAGTGTATGATATGTAGGAAACATCTAAGTCAAAATGTTAGTAAAATAAAATCATAGAATCATAGAACAGTTTGGGTTGGAAGCCTTTCTTTATAAGAGAGTTGTTCCAGCCATCTGATCACTTTCATAGCCCTCCTCTGGTCCAAACTCTCTTAGGTTATCTAAGTCCTTGTCCTTGTTCTCACTATGATCTTGCCTCCGGGAACCTTGGGAGAAGTACAATAGAGGGAAGTGAGACAACAAGAGGAATGATTTTACTCTCTATGAGAAACTTCAAAATTGTAACTTCAGACACCAAAATGTGGTCCATGTAGAAGGGCAAAAAATTACCATTTTTAGGAAACTTTCACAAAGTTCATTAATGTTTTGCAGTTCATTCTAATCAGAAAGAAACTGGAAAAAAATATTTGCCCTGGAAAGAAAAACATAAAGATGTGTATTAAGCTTTGTTTTAAAAATGAAGAAAATAGTATTTTCCTTTTTTT
>VYXH01003967.1:81322-94154 GCA_013397275.1 Burhinus bistriatus | reverse complement strand
TTTTTTTAATTACAACTGTCACCTTATTTATTTTTTTTTTTTAATAATTCTCCCCAGTTTTTACGTTATTTAATGAAATTTCAGTTCTTTTCCTGACGGAGACCTTTGAAAGTGTCTGAAGCAGAAAAGTATGAAATTTTCTTGTGACTATGGATCAGGGAGGAAGAAAATGGAGAAGATTCAATATCATGAAGTATTACAGTGAGAAAATTAAAAGAAATTCTGGTGACTCTGAGTAAGGATTGATTATCTGCTCTAATTTAGACATCCAGAAACTAGAGATCCGTGTCTGAGCTACCAACAGTATGATCTTTTCATTGTCAATGGTGAGAAGTAGGTATCTCCAGTTGGGAACTTCTTTCATCCTACAGTAGAAGTCTTTAGAAGCTTGATAAATACTTTCCTGAGAGTGTCTGTTTCTCTGCATTGGCTATGTAGCTGAAATAGACATTTTTACTTTTTATGTTAAATAAACCCCAGCTGACAGTACAGCTGTGATAGGTTTTCAACATTTGGAGGGCATTTGTTTTAATCTACACTAGACACCAGGTCCTTAAACTAGGTTCCTTTATCTCCCTTCAAATCCAACAAAAGCATATGTATTCATCTAAATAACCCTGAATACACGATGCAAAAAGCAAGCCTTGAGCCTTCTGGCATGGAAGATTTTCCTCAATTTCTTGAAGGGATGGTAGGGATAAAAGCATTCATTGCAATCTCTTCCAGCTGAAACACTTATCCTCTCTGTGGTGATAAATGATAGAATTAGTTATGCCAAGCAGAGTAGTTACTATACTGCAGCCTTTGAGGAAGTGCCTTAGGAGTCTTGCATATAAACAAATTAAAAGTTTTAATCCACAGATTTTTGGTAGCTGTGGCTCATTATATTAACTCCAGGATCCAAGGAGAAAAAACACTAATAAACAATACATGGTGTTGCAAATTTATTTTATATGCAAGACCAAATTCTCTTTTCTGCTCAGCTTCTGTTCACTGAAATACTGTGTGGGTCAAGGAAACAATGAATGTTTTGAATTCTTTGCTCAATATTTCAATGCAGTGGTGGTGTGGATGTTCTAGCAGTCATCTCTAAGTTCACTGGCTGAGAATAACAGAAGTTTAATGCTCTGCAGCCAGCTTTACTTTCCGGATTGTCATACACACAACCACTCCCTTACAACACCTAAGATTTTCCAACATCAGAGACTCAAAAAGGAAGTGAACAAAATAGTAGTTCAACCTCTAATATTTCATACAGTACCAGGGAGAAAGTTATGGTCAGTTCCTAGATATTTATTTTGTTCTGACATATATTACATACATATTTCTACACGAAATTTACATGGAAAACTGCTATTTATCCATTCATATATCCATTTATATTCTGTCAGTTCAGTTTAAGTTTGAAGACCAGTGGGTTACACACACTGAAATTCTTTAGAATGACAGTTTTGTTTACATTTCTAATAACTTTGTGCTGTGAAATATCCATGTGCTATGATGCTCTTATTTGTATTCATATCCTGATGAACAGATGGAAAAATGATCAGTTCCTTTCAGTGTTGTCACTGCTTCAGTTACTATAATAATTTGATTTACTACTTCTGGCTCAAACTAGTAACTCAGAAAGAAAATTATTGTGTTTTGCTATGTGAGGTTAGAGTTTGAGCAACAAAACCACACACCACATGCATGCAGTGCAGTGTTGTATAGTAGTTAATAGCATATTTCCCCACTGAATCTAATATCCTCTTTCAAATATACAATATCTTTGACGGATGAGCTAGGTAGAATTTAACTTTGAGATCCATAAAATCAACCATGAGAACCTCAACTTCATTTAGAAATAATCATTCTTTGGGCAGATAAGTAGCTTTAGAAATGTATATGACTGAAAATTAGTGACTTGTGCTGAGCATTTGCACTCAGTTATATATGGAGACCTAACCATGCTCTTAATATTCAGACGTATATGAGATTATATGATCTAAATTGAGCTTAAATGTCACCAAAACTAGGATGCCAATCATTTGTCCCTCATTTGAGATTTTTGGCTTCTGGTCCAATTCCACTGTCCTTTCCACTTCAGAATTCTGAACTTACTTTTTAAGACTCTTAATGGATGAATTCTACGTACTATTTAACAGGGATCTGATTATGATTTCTGTAAAGAACTCTTACCATGCCAAACTAGAAGGTATCACGAACGGCTGAAATTTATGTTTTAATTTATTCAGCAGTTTAGAAAAAAAGACAAAAAATTATCTGAGAAATTATTTCCTTTTTTCCCGCTATTCAAAATTACATGAAACTGAAAACAAAAATATCTCTGTGAATTAGATATTAAAAATTTCTAATTCTATCTTTATGAAATACCAGTGTTTAATGTAAACTTATTTAATAAAATGCAGATCTAAAAAGGGATATTTTCAGAAGCTGAACTTTCCTCAAAGAATTTGTTAATAATATCAGTTTTTGATCCAACATCTGAAGCGTTAAGGTCGAAGTCTAGAAATTTTTTACTTACACTGGCAAAATTAGTTGAGAATACAGTGTTGCATAAAAGGATAAGTGTAACAGTTCAGAGGTTTGGTTTTTTAGACGTTATTGAAGATCTCTGTAGTACTAGTAAAGACTATGCCCCAAAAGCATTGGAGTTGTTTAATTTCGACCTTTTAAAGGATTTATTTATCTATTTTGAAAGTTTTCATGTTTAAACATATTGGTTCAGAAATTTCAATTTTAGTAATTGTTCCAAAATACAGTTTCTCATCCTTCCACAAATATGAAGAAGGAAGAGAACGTTTCTATAGGGGAAAGATAAATCAGAGACACTTGAAAGAAAATAAATCAGAAAAAAAAAATAAAAATCAGTGGTATGATTAATCTCTTTAAAAAATAAAAACAAAACTTCCACTGCCTTTACCCTGGGACAATCACTTGCTATCTGTCCTAGGTCTACTACTGTTTTTTCTCTGTGTGTGTCCCATCTTTTAAGGCTGCCACTGGTAGCTTATCAGCTCCCTTCCTCCCCTTTGTGCTGTTACATGTGACAGTGGCCTCATAGAGCTATATCTTTCTAGTCAGAAATTACACAACCTATGTGTAGGTAGAAAAATGTTGAGTTTTACAGGGCTGCCAAGCCAGAGGAATCTTGTGTTGTTACCTGTTAATTAATTAATTTGCTTGTTTAGATATTTCCTTTAAACCCTAAAAAACTAGCAATATTCACTTTACAAAATATATAAATCCATTTTAGAGCAAATTTCTGGGAAAAAAAAACCCCATCTTTTCCCAGCAATAATTTATGTCAATTAAAACTATCCCTTACTGTGGCGTATGCTAATTATTATAAGAATAATAACAGGGTAAATTCCTTAAAGTAAGGGAAAGTTCATCAGCTCAGTTCTGTGTTGGGTCAGGGTGCAGATTGAAAAAAAAAGGCCTAGTTAAGTGGAGTCTTAGCTGTTCATAAATCCTGCAGGGACGTAATATTCACTGGAGGGAAGACCTTGAGAGAAAGGCTAAACAGAAGGTAACAGCTTGAAGAACTGGATTACCCAGGACACACTCAAATTGTAGGCACATCTGTTGTAGGCAGTTGATTTGTTATGATAATTTATGCTCTTAATCTTTTTGTAAATATGCCTAGAAGCAATGAAATGGATACATAGTAACATGTTTCAAAATAAATAAATTAATCTGTGTAGGTGTGAAAACAGGAATTCAGTCTCTTTTCAGTTCTTTGGGCAACCAGCCATTATTACCTTCTGTAGCACTGCCAGGTACTGGGATCTTTGGATATACATGAATAAGGGATGAGTACTAAGTATGCAATATATAAATTACCATTCTGGGAAAACAGCATTACAGTCCATCAGCATTTTTTTTTTGTTCTTAACATCTCTGTAATACGTAACTGTATATGTGTGTGCAATTTTTTATATGTTCTTGATGATGCAACAGAAAATTTTCAAATATCAACTCATTATTATTCTATGATGGAGGAAGTGATTACCAATGCATGTTTTATGATCCTGCACATTAATTCCATTATTCAGAAATGCTGAGGTTATATTCCAGATGAAATATAACTCTTCCTATTTTGCACTCTAATTAAGAACAGATTTGAATTCACCTTGCAAAATGCATTAACATTCTGACTTGAAGGTACAGGTCAAATGTAAATTACCTGGCAATTATGAGTGAGAGTCCAGAAAGTGCCAGCTTAAAGTGCCTGAGGACTATTTTTTGTTGACCTAATTAGGAATATTTTAAGTGAATGCATAAACATGAAGAAAAAATGGAAAAGCTTTTTATTTTAAGTTTTCAATTAACAAGTAGTGTTGCTAAAGTCTTGGTCAGAAACATTGAAAAAGAAGAAACTATTTGAAAATTAAATAAATTAATAATAAGAGAAAATAGAAAATAGAAATACCAAATATTTTATATATAATTTTCAGTGATAAAACATAATTAATTCCTAATTTTATGCAATGGTCATAAGTGGGAATGTAAAAACATAAGTTTCTTTCCAAAACTAGCAAGAGGTGGGTTATACAGATGTAGACTTATTTTATAGAGTTATGGTATTTTAATTTTATACATATATATATGAATATATACTGAGACATTTGCTTTCCATTTTCATACTATTAACAGGTATTTCCAGCTGAAGAGTTCCTTGCCCTGCCTTGCTTTGCCTTGTCTTTTTCTTCCTTTGTCTCTTGCTTTGCCTCTTGCCATGCCTCTTGCTTTGCCTTTTACCTTTTCCCCTGAAGCCCTGTTAATGATTTTTCATTTTTCTGGTACTGAATTATCAGAATCACAGAAGATAGTAGACCAAGTATGACCTGGTTTCTCAAATAATTATGGGAAAATACTGATGTTTTTGAACCAAAATAGGTCTGGAGCAGAGATGTTTGGACAACAATTGACAAATGGGACCCTATTGAGTTTCTGAACTCAAATAAATGAAAAATGCATATTTTTGCAGTTATTAAAACTAATATAAAATAAGATTAAGACAACTGCCATTGTGATTGTTAGTTGTTGCTTTTTTTGTATCATGTGATGAATAAAATTTACTTGGAACTAATAGAAAATACCTAAGCTCAAGGGAAATGTGATTGTTCTTATCTCATACTCATCTCACCTGTTACCAACTTTTGACTTACTTGTTTTTCACTTTTAAGAAAGGCTAGGAAAAGATATAAAAACCCCCACAAATCCTAAAAACCTCTTTAGAGAAGAAAATTGTTAAAAGCACAACTGGAGAATCAATGAATAAAGTGAATAAATAATAAAAAAGTCAGCGGTGGAGTAGGAGCTAGAAATCACTGTAACCATGAACTATGTAGATCTTTGGTTCGATTTAGCATGGATATGTTACTGTTTGAATGTAAAGTTTGATCAGAGATTTCAATAGAAATTGTATCTTACCTAAATCTAACTTTCTTAGGAATGGCAGACTCCCTCTTCTTTCCACATAAATATCTTTCCAGTGTAATAAACTGAACTATAAGCGTTGTTATAATTGGTAATGTCTGTGATAATATTAACAAAATAATAATATTTGTAAATGCAGTTTTGCAAACAATGTCTCAAAAGTAGCACAGTTTTATTTTGTTGACTATGTTCTTAATATATTCTCAAGGAATTAAGGGATATGTCTAGATCAGTTGTGCCTGTCCTTATGGATGATTTTAAATTTCCAGACATCAACTGGTAATATCATACAGCAGACACAAACAAGTCCAGGAAATTCCTGAAGAACATTGAAGTTAACTTCTTGGTGCAGGTACTAAGGGAGATGACTAGGACTCATGGACGAAGTGGTGATTGGTGACTATCTTGGTCACAATGACCATGAAGTATTTGAGTTTCAAATTGTTGGCAATAGGAGGATAACTGTTAGCAAAACTTTGACCCTGGCTATAGGGAGAACAGACTTCAGGCTACTGAAGGAGCCAGTTAGTAAGGTTCCCTAGGAATCTGCCTTTGAAGGTATTGGGGTCCATGAATGCTCATCACTTTTAAGGAGCCATCTCTTAAAAGTGCAGGAGCAGGCAATTCCAAAGTGTCAGAAGTCAAGCAAGCAGGGCAGAAGACCAGCTTGGCTGATGAAGGTTCTTCTTCTAGAACTGTGGCAGAAATAGAAAGTGTATGGACATTGGAAGCAAGGGCAGGTGACATGAGAGGACTACAGAGATGCTGTTCACCAGTGCAGGGAGAAAATTCATGTGGCCAAAGCTCAATTAGAGTTCAAGTTGGCCAGCACTGTGAAGGACAACAAAAAAGGCTTTTTAAATATGTTAACAGCAAAAGGAGGATCAGAAATAACATTGGTCTGTTACTTGATGAGGTTGGTTACCTCACAAATAGGGATGTAGACACAGCAGAGGTGTTTAATGCCTTCTTCACCTCTGTCTTTAACAGTGATGATGGCCTCTGGGACCCTTGAAGCCCTGTGTTGGAAGACTGCCACTGGAGGGATGATAAACTTCCAGCCGACCCTGAACTTGTTTGAGACTTGCTGCTCTAGCTGGATGTGCATAAATCTACGGGGCCTGATGGGATTCATCCCAGGGTACTGAAAGGGCTGGCCAGTGTCATTGAGGGACTTCTCTCCATTACTTTTCAATGGTCTTGGAAGTCTGGAGACATCCCAGTCAATGAGAAGCTGGCAAATGTCCCAATTTTCAAGACGGGTAAGAAAGAAGACCCTGGTAATTACAGGTCTGTCAGTCTCACTTCATTGCCTGGTAAAATTATGAAGAAGGTTATTCTGGGAGTTATTGGTCACAGCCAACACAGGTTCACGAGAGGAAAGTCCTACTTAACTAACTTAATTTCCTTTTATGACAATATCACTCATCCAGTTGACCAAGGGAAGCCAGTAGCGGTGTTGGTTTATTTGAATTTTAACTAAGATTTTGGTACTGTCTCTCACAATATCTTTCTGGATATTCAGCACACAGCTAGGCAAGTCTATAATATGTTGGGTGAGCAATTGACTGACTGGTTGGGCTCAAAGGGTTACGGTAAATGGGCTTACATCAGGGTGGTGGCCAGTCACCGGTGGGGTTCCCCAGGGCTCAATTTTAGGGCCAGTCCTTTCAATGTTTTTATAAATGATCTGGATGCAGGAATCGAATGTACATTAAGTAAGTTTGCTGATGATACTAAACTAGGAGGAGCTGTGGACTCCCTCGAGGACAGAGAGACCTTACAGAGAGATTTGGATAGACTAAAGAGCTGGGTGATCACCAACCGTATGAAATTTAACAAGAGCTAGTGCCAGATTGTTCACCTGGCATGGGGTAATCCTGGTTATACATATAAACTGGGGGATGAAAGGCTGAAGAGCAGCCCCACAGAAAAAGATCTGGGTGTTTGGGTAGATGGCAAATTGAATATGAGTCAACAGTCTACCCTTGCAGCCAAAAGGACTAAGCATGCCCTGGGGTGCATCAAGCCCAGCATAGCTAGCCCGGGAAGAGAGGTGATTGTCCCACTCTACACTGCACTTGTGCGCCCCCACCTCAAGTATTGTGTGCAGTTTCGGACACTTCAATATATGAAGGGTATCAGCCTATTAGAGTGTGTCCAGAGGAGGACAACTAAGATGGTGAGTGGTCTCAAGGGCAAAATGTAGGAGGAGTGGCTGAGATCACTTGGTTTGTTCAGCTTGGAGAAAAGAAGGCTGAGGGGTGACCTCATTGCAGTCTACAATTTCCTTAGGGGGAACAATAGGTGCTGATCTCATCTCTCTCATGACCAGCAATAGGACATGAGGAATGGAATGAAGCTGCATCAGGGGAATTTCAGATTGGACATTAGGTAACGATTCTTCACTGGGGGTGTGGTTGGTCACTGGAATAAGCTCCCAGGGAAGTGGTCACAGCAGCAAGCCTGTCAGAGTTCAAGGAGTATCTGGATGACGCTCTTAGTCGTGTAGTTTAGTTTTAGGTAGTCCTATGATGAGCAGGGTGTTGCACTCAATGATCCTTATGGGTCCCTTCCAACTCAAGATATTCTATGATTTTATGATCCTATGATTTTAGTGATGAAAATCATGAAGAATTATCTGCTAAGTTTCCTTAAGGAATTTCTTTTCCTGAAATTTTTGAAATATGAAAGTAAGGTTAAAAGAAAATAATAGACAACAGTGGAGATATGCTAATAGTAGAAGCTCCTCAATTCATCAGAATTGATCATTGCAGCATGCAGTCTTGACCAGGTGATGTGGTATTGGCCTCCCAGCTGTACAGCTCTGCCACTTACAGAGCAGTTGGATTGACTCTGTAACACAGTACAATAGTTTGGCAGAACATTGCTCTGCT
Source organism: Burhinus bistriatus (assembly GCA_013397275.1). NCBI lineage: Eukaryota > Metazoa > Chordata > Aves > Charadriiformes > Burhinidae > Burhinus > Burhinus bistriatus. Next base: position 85,809 of record VYXH01003967.1, on the reverse strand, counting down.
TAAGATATAGATCAGCTCTTCATGATTAGGTTGAACTTAGGAGTATGAATTCATGAGGTTTTTTTCTTCTACTGAGAATGTAACTCACAGATATGAATGATGGATTCTTTAAAGTCAGTACTGCAAGAGTGGCTGTGTGAAGTCAGAGAGAGAATATCCTTTACCAGAAAAAAAAAAAAAGGTCCCCTATGTCTAGGCTATCTGTAAATAATGAGACTGAAAATGTTCTTTGTAAGCAGTCTTTACAAATCTGTACACTTAGAATAGAGCCCTTATAAAATATCTGTCAGTCTCCCACTCTTCTATCATTCACAAACAAATTCACTGTGGACTTGATTCATTGCTGATTAAGCTTAGGTATTTAAAGAAATTTGAGATGCTTTATAGAGTCACCTGGCCCCTAGCTGCTGCTCTAAGGCTGTGAGGGTCTCACAGTGGTCACATCATATCTGACAGCCATCTGTTTTAATATCTTGGATGACTGATGACATCTCAGATGTCTTCAGGCAACCAAATAAAGGTTCAAGAAGTGTTCAGTTTTAGACTGTAGACACTGAATTCTGAAAAGCAAATATAAGTATAGTCATATCAACTAGGTATATAAGCTCCAAATATAGTCAGTGGAGATCTAGAAATCAACTGTTTAAGCATAAATGTCTAATGTCATCAGAAATGCACCCCAAGACTTCTGTCTACAACTGTTAGATATTACAGTTACACCTGTGAGACAACCATGTTTTTTTGCAATATGGCTGTACATATGATCATTGACTTCTTTGAATCAAATGTAAAACATTTAATGAAAGCTGGTTTTTTTTAGGGTGCCATAGATTTCTACATTGGTGAAATTTTGGTGGGAAAGCAAAACTGCAAAAAAAGATTTATTAATTTTATTTGTTATTTATTTCCATGTACACACAATAGCTATAAACATATCTATGGAAGAAACCCAATAAGGTATCAACTCAGAAAACTGTGATCATGTCAAACAGATTGGTTAAGATCATGCCTTATTTTGATGATGTATTTACTGATAAAGAATATGACCAGGGTAAGAAGCCAATAAACTGTGTTTTCTGTGCCATGATCAGTGCTCCTTCACACTTTGAATGCTTTTATAATACTTGGTGTATCCTATTTTCCAAACAAGACTTATCAAATATATCTTGGTAGAATACCATGACTTATCCTCAAACAATCTAGAAAGTCTGGGACGTTTAAATTCCATTTACTAAGCATTTCTTAGACTGAATATCGTTCTTAGCTGGAAATGTTAGATGCAGTGAATTTGCCTTTAAACTGATAGAATTTACTCTTTTGTGTATTCCTGCATTCCAATATTCCTTCTTAGTGTCATTTGAAAACTAAACTTATCACAGCAGATGAAGTATGACGCCCACAGCATGATGTCAGAGAGAGCTCACAAGCTGGAAGAGATCCCAGCAGGCTTTCTGCATCAATTTCATCAGCATCACAAATCAAGCATGCTTTCTGCTGTGTACTATTTGCCATATGTGCTTTGTGCTGTTTGAGTATCAGGCTTCTTTAGTAATTAAATATGCCTTTCATTGCATTTTAAATAGGACAAAGAATTAAGAATTACATAAATAACCTGTTGTTTCTTAGCTACTTCCAATATAAAACATATATAGTAATCCCTATCAGGCTATTTTCAGGGCATGGCCAAATGAAGATAAGAATAATTCATTCTTGAATAGATCTGACCAATGCACAAATCCAGGACTGGGCAGGAGAGAAGGCAGACTGCTTATGAGGCTGTCTGTCTATAACTTCATGTCTTATGCTGGAGAACATAAAAACCAGCATAGTACATTCAGAAAACTTGTGCTGGTTCTGAAGACAAAGTGAGAGATAGTGGTTCGGGAAATAGCTTGGTAGGTATTTCTCTCCTTGCAGGGATGGCAGTTAACTTTTTTAGTTGCAGCCACAGCCTTAAACTTTCTTGTCAGCAGAGGCTGTGTGACCTGCCAGGAATTCTGAAGATCTGTCTCCCTCTGAAGTCATAGCATTGTGACATACATCGCAGGCAGGAGGAGGAAAATCTGTAGCTGAAATACTGGACTGAATATTTCTGAAAAAAATTCAGCTGTAATAATCTTTTTCATCTCAAGCTATGTCAATTCCCATAAACTATGGCAAATTTTCTTTCTGTGCCCATTACTTATAAATAGGGAGTAAAAAGTCTTCATATATATGTTGTAAGAATGCATTTAACTACTTTAATGTGTTAAACAATGTAGGAAAAATGAAAATCTTTACAAAATGAGGTAATCCATATAGTAGACATAAGAAAGGTAAAGCATAAATTTTCTATAAACCTTTTTATGTTCTTACATAAAATATGAGGATTTTTTTTTCCCTATTCCTTTAGGATTCATTATGAATTTTGTCCATGTCTTTATTGCTTGTAAGCAGTCCCCAGTTCACGCCACTAAAAATGTTGGAGTATTTTAATCAATGTATTAGACATTAGGTTCATTATTAATCGCATTTACATGCCTTTGAAATGTTTGATTAAAAAAAACCAAAACAACAAAAACCCACCCAACTGGTCTCCTGAACACTGAGTTAAAAGTAAAAGATAGATTAGGCCCTGTGAAAATTATTCAGATTAATGAGACCTTCAAGTAAAACAAGATGGGAATGAATTCATTCCTTAAGAACATAAGTATAGAGCAGTTGTTATATGGGCATGTATTTGTGTCATCATCTCCTTTTAATTATAACACAGTGATGGCTTTGTTATAGTGAAATCATGTGCTTCTTAGAAGAGTTAAGAACAACCACACAGTTTAGATGTCAGGGAGAATCCCAGGTACATATTTTCAGGAGATTTAAAGGAGCCTACTTATGTGCAAGAGAGTTACCATTATAGATTACAAAATATTTGAACAAAATATTATTGAGATTTTAAGAAAAGAAACAGAAAACTCACAGATGAACCTTTTTATTTCTTAATCACAGGATCACAGAATGGTTGAAGTTGGAAGGGACCTCTGGAGGCCGTCTTGTCCAACCACCCACTCAAGCAAGGTCACCTAGAGCAGGTTGCCCAGGACCATGTACATCTTGAATATCATACGAGGATGAAGACTTGCCAGTTCCTCTCTGGGAAACCTGTGCCTGTGCTCTATCACCCTCACAGTAGAAAAGTATTTCCTGATGTTCTTAAGGTAGACAAATTCCATGACTTACAGTATTTTGCTATTTTTTTATTTTATATGCTTGAAAATGCCTACCACAATTTAGTTTATATCCAAAATAATCACAGGTTTTTCATATTTATCCCCAATAGCGCAGGTCAGCAATTACCTCTTTAGGAAAGTAAATTTGAAAACAACATTGGAAAAGTGGTTTTGTTCTTAGGATAGGTAACAGGTTAACAGTCAGAATCAAAACAGACAATATACGTAGACCAGAGTAGCTGAAAAGCTTTCTAGGCTGACAGTTTTCACTTGAGATGGGTAGCTCAGGAGGATTCAACATTAAGCTCTGCACGTCTTTATGCCTCGGGCATCTGTCCTCATATTAACTGGGGTTCTCCCTCACATCCTTATTATCAGGATATTCTTAAGTCTGCATGAGATTAAGTGTGATTCCCACTGCTTTGCAAATTCTAATTACCTAGTCAGGATTAACGCTAGATTGTGAAATAGTTTCCATGAAGATTTTGTTTTGTCTCTAACGAGGGACATAGTGACAGTTCTGTCAGCAATGCTGACTGTAAAGTCTTAGGTAAGTTACAAACTTATCTCATTTTTCTGTACGCTCTGTAAAGAGCTACTGTGTTTAAACTTTTACCTGGAGTGTATATCACATTTCTATAATTAGAGTGTTAGAGTAGACCTTCTGCTGCCAAAGTTAACTTTAAATTATCAAAATTATAAAAGTCTTTAACATTCATATTTTTAGAAATAAGGTTACTTTTAGATATCGTCTTCTTAGGTATCACAGTTCAGCCCCCTTTAAAGCCTTCCTGTTTGATTTTGGTTTATTCTTTTGTTTTGCTGTTTTTTATTTTGTTTTCTTTCTTCAGAGAACTTCAGATATTGTGGCACTCTCTTTTCTTTTACTCTGGGTAATTGTCTTACTTCCTCTGTACCAGACCTAGCTGAGATGATAATGATCAGTCTACACCATAGAGGCCAGAGAAACTCTGTTTGATTCAGTAGCACTCAAACTGAAACACTTGTTCTTCATCTCTGCTACCTAAGGACAGGTTGACATGTTCAAGGTTGTCATTTCCTCTAATAGAGAACAGTTACCAACAGAGAAAAATCTCACTAGTTTTAAAAATCAGAGAACACTTATAAGCACTCCAGTGTCATATTTTAGGACAAGTACCTATCTAAAAAAGCTAAAATTTCAATGTAAAGGAGACTGTGTAAATTTTTGGCATGATATGTGAAGATGAAATAATCCTTTAGATACTTCCTTCTTTTTTTTCTTTTTTTTTTTTTTTTTTT